>JAQIVZ010003089.1:0-16032 GCA_034700945.1 Arrhopalites spinosus | reverse complement strand
ACGGTGTTGCCATGGGAAACATCGACTAAAAATTTACGCAAACCCACATTTGCGTGAACTGTAAATTGACCATAAAGTGTGAAAAGGGTCTTCATTAACAGGACTTGGATGAATGAAATTTATTCAAAGGTCAAGTGTCTCTAAAAGGACCCATTTTGTACAAAAAGAATGACTGAAATCTACATCTTTCATGATTCATGACAATTGGCATAAAGTTTGAATGTGGCATCTCCTTCCTGATTCAACAACAAATCTCATTTTCCTTCTTTTTGCCGGAAAATTTTGGGAGAAATAAATTAAACGGCCAAAAGCTCAGTATAATTTTAGTTCAACAATTACAAGACAAATGTAGACTTTGGGTTAGAGCGACGACATGAAATGGAAATACAATTTCATGGCAATTGTCTTGAAATTGTCTATTCACATTTTAAATTATCCGCCATTATTAACTAAAAGGTCAAAGGATTGAAAAAGTGACACAAAATAAATAAAAAACAAAATGAGTCTTGGGGGACGCGACGTTGGAAAACTTTTATTAATTTTTGGAGATATCCTCACGTGATACACGTGAAAATATAAAAACTCATTTTATTCATTAATCAATGAAAATGAAAATTCAATATTTGAATAAATTAAATTAAACTGAATTTAAATTAAATGATGCTTCAGGTTAGAAGATAAATAAATAAATTTAAATCTCTGAGTAATATTCAGCATTGAGCGACCAGGGTCAGTGTCTCCTCCATGGCGCGTTCGTCACCCTCCACTCGTTCCTTTTTTTGTACTCTCAGTTTCACTAAAAGACAAGACGAATGGCTTCAACGAAGAGTAATTGTTGCCATGAACAACTGTTGAGGAAGTATCGCATTTAATGGATACAAATAGCATGGAATTTACAACATCTTTTGTAGTCCAAACATAATGGAGATCCACCCACCAAACATTTATTTCCAGACTTCATTTTAGTTTCATTGGAATCACAGTTCGAGACAGTTAGTCTAGTTTAATTAAATCAGTGTACAGAATATTTTTAAAAATATTTTTTGGGACAAAAATTATTTTAATAATGTAATTCACACTTTAATGTCCTTGTGACAAAACTTAATAATAATTTTAATTACATTTAAATAACATAAATAACTTGACTGTGAAAATAATTGTGTGCATCAATTACTGTTAATTTTGCGTAAAAATTCAGGAATGTCATCCCTAAGTACCCCTCTCAATTTCACCCCAAGCCGACACTTCTACTTGGACACAATTCGGGTAGTCTCAATTTGGTTTGTCCTTGCAGCCCACGTAAAAATGATTTATTTTGACCCGTCCCTTGAACTTGTGGTGACCACTATTGGACTTTACCATTGTGGTTTTCAACCAATCTGTGTCCCCCTCTTCATCATGATTTCCGGTATCCTCCTCCTGGAACGTCAAGAGGCCCTCAGGGAATTGTACTTGACCCGTCTCCCGAAACTGGTCCTGCCTCTTTTGGCTTGGGCCATAGTGTACACTTTGTTCAAAAGACACGTGCTCATCAATCACAATCACTCGCCCGAAATATTTTGGTCCTCGACCTTTAGCCTCAATGCTTATTTCCACTTGTGGTTCATGTCCACCCTCATCCCCCTCTACATGATGCTCCCATTCTATCGAATATTTTTTCAAAATTCCTCCCCCCAAATAATTATTTATTTTCTCCTCCTCTGGTTCATCAGTGTCAACATTTCCAATCCTTACATGTGGTCACCGAAAGATGTCCTCAAAAAATATACGGGCATGACCTTTAATTTGACCTCTGGCTATCACGGCTACATGCTACTGGGTGCTTTTATTCATCGCCAGTTTCGTGACAAAATATTTGGAAGTAGAATTTATGCAGGTTGTGGATTGACAATTTATGTAATTTGTTCCATGATAATTAATTATAAAACGGATAAAGATAACGTTTACGCGAGAATGAAGGCCTATGAAAAATGGGGCTATTATTTGGGGTCACTTGTCATCATTCAATCCACTGGGGCCTTTATTGCCCTCATGGCCATGGGGGACTGGGTGTATAAAAAGTGGCCCAAAATAATTTCGTCATTGTCTGACGCCAGTTTTGGGATTTATTTGTGTCATATGATAGTCTTGGAATGTTACAAACAATACTTTAATTATAAATTACATTTTAATTATATTCCCCAATTAATTTATGTACCTACAATTACTTGGCCTCTCTTGGGCCTTTGTTGGATTTCAGTCAAAGTGATACGAAAAGTTCCTTATTTGAGGAAAATTGTTTGACAATTATGTTTAAATGTTTAACATATTTAAATTTATATTTTTATTAAATGAATACTTTTAGTAGTATCCAAAAATAATTCAAATTGTACTCGTCGTATACTCGTCGTACACATTTAATTTATTTTGCTTTTTGCATGAAACTAGTTGGGAAATTTTAATTAGTGTTAAGCAATACTAAATTTAATGGTACTTATAATTTAAAGCCAGTGATAATGCTCATTCCATCTTTTTATATAGGCGGATAAAAAATGTAGGCGATGTAAAAAATGTAAGAAAAATGTGGAGTTTTTTTTAAACTGTTGGATGACCCCATTGGGATCAATAATAGCCTGTCAGTCACAGGACTAGAACTATATTTAATTTAAATAGAGATATTTAATTATAATTAAATATAATTTTTATTTTGGTATAGTCACAATAATTGACGGGCTCGGTGAAAAAGGGTCATGAAATATGTCAATTTCGCCAGAAGAGTTTATCAATTGCCATATCGCAATGCCCATCTAACCGCAGTTTATCTACCAAACCCTTCAATTATTCCCTTTGCTAAATTGATGGTTACACTTTTGTTTTAATTCATATTTAAATATTTTAAAAAACTTTAATTATTCACAACTTGACACCCTTGACTTAATGCTATCCAACTAAAGTAAATTCATATGTTACTTGGGTATTTTGATTTGTAAAAAAGTATTATTTGAAAATAGGCGCTGAACCTGAGGTTGACCTCTTGCAAATTGAAAATGCTCCTCCTTTCCCAAAAAATAATTTCACAGCTCCAGTGGGTGGTGAAGTACGGAGAATTTTGTCATTTTCATCCATACAAATGGAACTCTAAAAAATATGTCCCAAGCTTAGATGAGAATGGGGTAGAGGTCAAAGTGTGGTATTTCAATTTAATTGTGACCTGGACTTATTTAATTTTTGTCCTCTGTCGTAATGTCCAATTAACATTCTTTAGTCAAAATTCACCCCCGGAACTTGTAATTTACATGCAATTCGCCACATTTTATTTGGCTTTCCCTTCCATTTGTCAACTTGCCATTTTTCTGCAGTATAAAACCATCCCCATTTTCATGACCCAGTATTTGCAAATGTTCAAACAAATTCAAGGTAAGTTTCCCAATACTTGGCGAAAATAAATTCAAAATTTTGGAAATTTTGATAGATAAAATTGAGGATACTGAGGGCTCTCCAAAATTGATAAAAAGGGCGGAATTTCTTTTGCAACTTCTCATTTATGGGACAAGAATGTCCATCTTTGGATTCATCAGTGCTTTTTGTCTAAGGCCACAATCTCCCGAGTACCTTTCATCCTTGGGAGTGGTAGAAGGCTCTTGTAAGGGTGCCCTTTTTATGGTTGCCCTTGTCTTCCACTCGTACTACTCCTTGCTCTATGCATCATGTACCCTTTCCTTGGCATTTGCTTGCCTCCCATTCATTTTTCTTGTCTTGGCCGTTCTTCAAGAATTCCAGGGGTGAGTCAAACAAATTTTGAATTGGGCGGGATTATATTTCTAACTTTATTGTGTAGACGGCTCCTCACCCCTTGTCACTCCCTCAAGTCAACCCGGGTATTACAGATCTACAATTATTTTCTCATTTGTTTCATCTCCTTCAACCAAATATTTAGTGACTTCCCCCTCCCAGCCATCAAATTCGGAATTGCTGGTCTGACTGTTTTTTGTACCTGCGGGGCGGTGAGAATGGGAGGACTTTTGGCGATATTTTTGACCTTTCTGGTCATTTTCTTTTTGGGTATTTTAGCCTTTTTACTATTTTACGTTGCCGAATTTCACACGAGGTCATCCGACATTTTAAGACTCTTGAAGTCGGCTAATGCTCAAAAATCTTTGAGTTTGGACAACAAGAAAATGGTAAGGTCACTGACTCCATTGACGGTCAAGGTCGCACGTGGGTCATATTTTGTAGATAAGCAGATTGTGATTACGGTATTTCAAATTATTTTTGACAACACAGCAAATTTTTTATTGGCTAATCAGTGACAACCTTTCATTCCACGAGAGAACATATTTAACTTTAACTGTACTTTAATTCATTTTTTCAAATGCTAACATTTTATTTTATTTTATTTCATTTAATTAAATTAATTTTTTCATGTATTGATCGTTTAAAAATATTATTAATATCAAGTCACAATAATTTAATTTAATTTAAATTTTCCAGTGTCATTTAAACAAAGCACCAATACAACAGTAGATATTTTGATCTTTAGAAAAATATTTGAGAATGACCTAGGTCAAATAAATATTTTAAATTGAATTATGTTTAATTTGTATGTAAAATATTTTAAATCGTTTTGAAGTGTACAACAATTTTTCAAATAAATACATAATTAAATTTTGGCATTTACCGCCAACTGTCATAATTTCTCGAGTTATTTATTTATTTATTTTTTTGAAAAAAATTAACCACTTCGTTTCCAAATTTTGATAGCTTGATTTTCTGGTCGCACCTCACCACCGGAAGTTGTGTACCTCGTCCCCTCGAATTTATTGACCGTACCAAATTGAGAAGAATACAAAAAGGCACTCGTGCCCCCTACTGGCAAATCAATTTTCCCGGGAAATGCATTATACGAATTTTGAGTTTCCGCCTGAGTTATACGGGGTGCATTGTCATGTTGAACAGTTCCAAATTCAGCAGAAGCGCCCCCTACAACTCGGAAGAACAAACCAGCGTACTCACTACTAACTTCCGTCCACCGCACCGTCGGCCATATTACCCGAGGCTCCGGTTGATTTGGCAATTGAAGGTAAATGAATCCCACTGGAACTGTTTCAAAAATTACAGTTTCAAATTCTGCCGCCATTATTTGTAAAATAAAACTGTACCTGGATGTCTCTCAAGGGCTTTCACAGACTTTTCAAGGGCATTAAAATTGGAGTCGAGGAGCTCAAAATTGGTGGCCATCTTTTGGTTGATTTCTGTCATTAAATTCTCGTGAGAAAACTTTCGCTGAGTCTCAATTATTTCTTCAATAATCACGCGGTCTACAATAATAACAATAATTTTAGTTTACGCGGCAAAATTAAATGTTTAAACTTTACCTAAATCAGCAGAGACTTCGACATAATTTTCGGGATAAATGTAAGCCAGAAGAGATTGTAGGGAATACCCGGGAATATCCAAATCATTTGAATTGATGGTCAAAAAATAATCGCCAGTCCCTTCATTGTAATATCGATAGAGGGCGAGAGTATCCTCTTCAGGTTTTTCATACACAAAAGCGCAAATTCCTTTAAAAATGGCGCCTACTGTCCCAATGTCAGTTAAATTGGTCGTGTAAAAATGATGTAGAGTCTCCCTATTGTAAAACTGGAAGAGGGGCACAGTTCCCGATTTCGGGTCTTTCCAAACTTTCCCCAAAACTTTTTGAAAAGTGTATGATGGTTTTTCTGAAAAAGCAAATTAAATTGTAAATTAATTCCACATTGTAATTAAAAAAGACTCACCACGTTGAACATGTCTGACGTCAGTAGTGTAGAAATGGTCGCCAAGACTTTTGTCAAAATAGCGGTAGAATGGAATGGGTGGATTTTTAATTGATAGTGGTCGTGGCTACAGAAAAATAAATTTTAAATTATTTCAAATTAATTTAAATGACAATTAAATTTTGAGAAATTGACATACCCGACTGACTGAAGGGCTCAAAGAATTTGAAAATATTTCTTGACTGGCCCAACACAAAGGAATAAAAATTGTCAATGAGACCACCAAAAATAAATTTATGTTCATTTCAATTTAATTTTTTGAACTATTTAATTAATTAAATTACAAAATGCAATTTATTTGTACTTTATTAATAATAAATCAATTTTGTCTCAAGTCAAAACTTTAATTGAAAGTGATGACAAAGGATGAAACTGTACAGAAAAAAGTTGGGGAATTTGGTTTATTTATAGGGGGAAGACCCATAAAGTTAATCCCTTTTAAAGGGTCCAGTTTGGAAATCCCAAGACTGTCCTTAACACAAAAAATAACCCTTAGTGGTTAATTTACTTAATCTTTTAGGCTGATTATGAGACTGTTAAATAATCATAAAATTATTAGTGAGCTAGTCCTGAATGAATCCTACACGAAAAAACAACTTTGTTGAGGGAGAGTTGGTCTTTTTTGTCGTATGCAAATATGAGAAAAAGTTTATATTTCATTAAAATTAAATAAATAAATGAAGTAAATTAAATTTTGGAATACATTTCCAAGTAATGGCCCCTCCCTGGTTCAAATTTCAATTATTTGATGCATGAAATGATGATTTTTTTTATTTTAACCACATTCATCAATAAAATAATTTGAAAGAGGTGTTTTTTGTAATTTTTTAAATACTATTAACTATTTTAAAACATTTTTGGAGTTATTTATGTATGTGTCTATAGGCAGATTTATTTTGCTTGCGTATTCCTACTTGTCTGTGGAAAAACGATGCTGATTCATTTCCTTTTTAAATAGCAAATTTAATTTGCAAGTGTCAAAACATTTCTGACCCAACAGTTTTTTTTCTCATTGACCCCTTCCCACTTAATTCGAGGAGTCAATTTAATTTAATTGTCTTCGTATTTCCAATTAAATTTTCCAGCATTGCTTTGTCAACTTGAGAGTTTAAAAATAATTTGAAATAGAATAATTAATGTCATTTATTTTATTTGCGACTGTCTGCATTGTGACCCCAATCCTGTTGACATTTCCAGTTGTGTCTTAATTAATTTCTTTACATTTTTTTCAATTACAATACTTAATCACTTCTTTTTTTCTATTTACTTAATGAAGGCTAATTAAACTGAAAACTACTTTGACAGAATAAAACACAATTAAAATAATTAACAAAATTAATCTTGGCTTTTTTTGTACATGGACATGGCCACCACTCCCCGGGCAGAATTGGTCATTTTCATGTCATCCCCATCAAAAGCCCGGACAATTGTGAAGACTTCTCCAGTTTTTTTGACTGTTTGCTTAAAGACCAACACCCTCTCATTCTCTATCTTGACCACACTCTGTCCATTTAAATACAATTAGTTTAATTGTCATTACTATTTAAATACATTTTACCTCTGCTTTGAGGCCATCAGGGGTCTCATCCTCAAAAGGGACGTCCAATTGGAATCGCCATTTTTGTTTGAAAACGGCACAGGAAATGGTGAGAGAGAACCAATTGTCGGGTTTCATGCGGATGTCGTCATACCACGTCATTGCCGTGGATGCTTTTCGGACAATGTAATTAAATCCTGCCATCCACTCAATTAAATTCAATTTTTAATTAGTATTAATTCTATTGTAATGCATACCAAGAACTTTAAAATACTCGTCCATGTTTTCTGACTCCATGTCCGTCGTCGCGTAATATTTTCCTACAAATTGAGCCATTTTTCAAAGTTATTTTAAAGTAAATGAATTCCTTGTCCTTGCTTGTCTAACTCACAATTAAAATGTGACTAGTTGAGCTGAGTGAAGGAATTGAATGAATTGAGATGGAAGAAAATTTATTCCCAGAATTAAATTGCAAAACATTCCAAGTTGATAGTTGACACCATTTTTAACGAGAACTTTTTTTATTGAGAGAATGAAATTGAACACGTGATTTATGATTTCTGCAAATAAAATATTCTATACGAAAATGTATAATGCCAAAAAATAAAAATGACGCCAATATTTTTTGCAATCATGTTGGCCTGCCCTCATAAATTATGATGCATGAAATGAATGTGTAATTTGTACGCAAATTCCTCTCACAATTTTAGCCCTGTATTTAAAATTATACGTAATTATTAAATTTGTACTCCTTTGTTTGAATTAACGAGAAAGTTGCATTGAATTAATTACCCCAATATGGAAGAGAATTTGATTTTGATGAATTATTTTCATTTGAATGAATTGTGACATTTTGATTTTAGAAATATTGGAAAGAATTTATTGAAATGTAGGCATGAATTTATTCGAGAGGACAATTATTTTAAATTGAAGACATGAAAAAATGATAATTAAATTATTGAGCATTAAAGGACAGATAAAAATGAATGTTTTGAGAATCCTCTTCATAACGAAAAGAGGGGAAATGGAGAGTAGACTCCAAATTTTGTGGTCCGGAAAGGGAGGAGAAAGTTGAGAAGGAGAAAGTTTAGGGGGCGACGCAAGCGGAGTCAGCTGCATTTGGGACATAGTTTGAGGGATCGCATAAACAGTAGCCGTTGGGGTTGCAAATGATGGTATTCCCGGCTGGTGAACAGGTGGCGTCGTTGGCTGTAGGATTATTGGCGGTGTAGGTACAGGTGGAGTTCCAAACGCCTCCCTCAGAGCTGGCAATCAGAAGACAGGCCAGGACAATCAGAATCGACTTCATCTTCTCAATTAAATTCCTACAAACCAACAAACATTTCATTATTAAATTATTCCCATACCGTCCCTACAATTGTCTCCAATTTGAAAAAACAAGAGTAAATTTTAAAATTATCTCTTGTCAATTCTGTCAACGACGCGTAGCTTAAAATACAAAAAACTGGTTTAAACGAGATTGTCGACTATTTCTGGAATGGACTCATTGCTCCTGGGACACAGGGGAGAGTTCCATGAACCCCTCTTCCATTGTCAAAAAGAGCTTTAAATTCCAATAAAAAAAATAATTTCAAGAGGACACTTGACCTACTTTATGGTAAGAATTTGTACAAAGAAGACATGAAATGTCAAGTAAAAGTAGCTCGTAGTAAGTGTGAAATTGTAATTAATGTTCAATCCCATTTAATGAATATTTCATCCAAACTTTGATCATCCATCATGCAATTTCCTGGATAGATCCCGCTCACATGAGCCTCGTTTGAATTCATGCCCCAACAAAACATTACAAGGTCAACCACCCTTACCAAGGGTGCCAAAGGGTCAAATGGCACTCTCAATGACAACATAAGTCTCTTTAATTATATTTTATGCTCCGTCTTTTTGGAATGGGGCTACAAATCAACTGTCACATGATCGACGTTTTAATTGTAATTGAGCAAATAATCATCTCAAATAAAAGTACAAATTAAACAATTATCCAAAAACAGACTCAGATTGGCACTAATTTAAATCAAATAAACTATTTTTCAAGTTAATTTCATGCCTTTCATGAACCACGCGAAAGAAAATTGGCCATTGACCTTGACCTTGATCACTGAGGCTACAACACATGGCGTAATGGGATACCAACAATTTTGATTAAATTATTCACTTTAATTGCATGATCCATCACGTCAAAATTTAAGAGACGGGATACTGATAACGTTATCAATAAAAACTTGCACTTTGTAATTACAATTAAATGGTCCCATTAACTTCATTCGCCAGATTTTTCATTAAATTTTTAGTCTCCTCTCCGTATTTTAAATAATGTATCAATTTATAAATAGAGTCACAATTTTTTATTTACTTTTAATTCCCATCCTTTGCCAGTCATCCTTGACAAAATCTCTTTTTGTACAATCAAACCATTCCAAACTGAATCCCACTCATTTTGACTCTCATCTAGAAGACCATGAAAGGTCACCTGACCAAGGACCACTCATAACCTTGGATGGAGAAGGTCAAATTGACCAGCAAATTCAATGTCGAGGAGCTCACCTCGACTCTCTCATCAGTTTTCAATGTGAAACATTGCTAGACTGCCGAGACAAACTTGAGTGTTATCACGACAACAATTATGACCCGGTCAGTATAATTAACCCTTATAAAAGGAGGTCATTTGAGTTTTGACCTGTTTCTCACCCGTACGTATACAAGAAGCTTTTTTGAATATTAATAAAGAGTTCTCGTTAGATGTGCAGACATCCTGTGATATTCATCTCACCTTTGGTGAACCATGTGACCCAAACATGACCCTAGAAGTAGACTGCCTGATTATTCCGGAAACTCATTTTGATCTCTATGTCGTTGAATGTGAAAATTGGAATGGGTCACGGTCACATCGTTTTATTTATGCCAACATTTCCATGGGATGTACGTCCTAAACAAAATATTGGAGACTATTCAATTTAATTAATTTAAATTAGTATTTAGTGTACCGATAATTGCCCGGGAGAATCCCGCTGATCCCAATGCAACCGTGCTTATTGGCTTCGAGCAAAAGGACATTTTTTGTAATTTTACTGGTCAGCCCCCACCGGACGTCACCTGGTACCTCAATGACGGCAATGTACAATTTCATTGTGTAAAATAATAATTAAATAGGATTAACTATAACAATTTAATTTTTGAAAAGGATGTCACGTGGGCTGCCGTTACAACTCCCGGGCAGTCCAGGCTGGCATGGGAAAGCGCCTACCAGGGAGGTGAAGGGCTTTTCTCGTGTTATGTGGAAAATATAGAGGGATTCGACACTCTCTCATTCAGCGTCCAATTTCCTCCCACCACCACAACGACTGACCTTCCAGTTGAATTCCTTCCGCCTCCAGAAGAGGGCACTAATTGGACTTTAATCATTGAAATCTCGGCCGGTGGGGTTGGCCTCATTTTGCTTATTATCCTTGGAGGGGTCGGTTATTGGAAGCGCGCTCAAATTAAAAGTTGGTGGGCTGGAAACAAAGTAAGCTTGTAAAATTCATGGGGGTCACGTGGGTCACAATTTTAAACTAAGCCTAATTTAAATTTTATTTTGGCGGCAAATTCAGAAATCAAAGTTCCTCTCAGATAATGAAGTCAAAGAATTTACCAAGGGAAGACAAAAGAAACCAATCATTCCCCATGTTTCTGCCACCAAAATTGTCGATAGAATCCGAAATGTCGCTCGCTTCCCCGAGAAAGTTGACCCAGATAAAGAAAATGGAGATGCTGACGAGGACGGGGTCACAACACAACCGAAGATGACAGAGTGGGAGAAAATGAACCAAAAATTAAACGCTCAAAAAGAAAAATTGGAGAGTGTCCCCAGAATTGAGACTCACAGCGAAATAGGCGCCAAGTTTGAGATAGAACATATTGGCGAGTCACGTGACGACGATGATTTTGAGACAGATGAAGAAAATGGCGGGATAGTTGTGGAGGCTGTAGGAATTATAAATCCAGATGGCGTTGAAACAATTATGGAAATAGATGAAATTGGCGGGATTGTAGAAGAAAAAGAGGAGGCGACGTTTACAACTTGGCCCCAACGAGTCACGTGCTGTGCCTCCACTTTTGGGTCATGTTTGGGTAGTCTGGTCAACATTTTCCCCATTTTGGCCAACATAATTCCACCCTCATGGCTCATCATTGGAATTGTTATTGGAGCCAGCGTCAGTCTCGAGGCGTTTAAAAAATTTACTCAAATGGTCCCCTTCAACGCTTTTTTTGAAATTCCCGCGTCATCTTTTACAATCGGTATACTTTAATTGTAAATTTAGTATACATAACCTAATTAAAATTGTTGGGGCATGTCAGACAAGGCGTCCACGTTGGGTCAAGGGAAATTTGGGAAGGTGTACAAGGGGTCATACAATGGACGCCCAGTGGCAGTCAAGAGTAACAAAGACAAGAAAAAGGAGGACAAGGGTCGGTTCAAGGCCCTCCTCATGGAGGTCAAAATCATGTCCTACGTGGGTCATCACCCCAACATTGTCGAATTCGTGGGAGCTCATACCCTCGATATTCAAAATGGTGCGCCAAACTAGTCTTTAATTAAATTTAATTAAAACTTTAAATTGACCGTTGACAGGAATCATCCACGTGGTGATGGAATTGTGTACGATGGGAAATTTGGAGAATTATTTAATTAAAAGACGCTACGATTTTGTCAGCGTCTCTACCATCGGCCCTTATTTCATGTACTTTTTTATTTAATCATAATCTCAATTAAATATTTAACTAATCATTATTAATTATTTTAATGTTCAGGCCCAAGTACACCGGAAACGAATTGACCACCTACGAGCTCCTCAATTTTTCAGTACAAATTGCCAGTGGCATGAAACATTTATGGAGTAAACAGGTAACCAAATTTAATTGCAATTAAAATTTAAAACTTTGTTACATTTTAATCTCATCTTTACAAGGTCATTCATGGTGACCTGGCCATTCGGAATGTGCTAGTTTTCCCAGAAAATGTGGTAAAAATCACGGACTTTGGACTCTCACGGAAATTGTACAGTCCACAATATGTCAACAATGAAAAAGTAATTTAAATTTAATTGTCATTCCTTAATTTCAATTTAAAAATGGCGGTATTGGAACAAAGTATAGTCGTACATCCCCTGGACTCACATGGCCTTGGAATCGTTCAAATCTCAAGAATATTCTTCGAGTACCGATGCCTGGTCTTATGGTCAGTTTCTAATTTTAATTAAATGTCCTAAAACTAATTGACAATTATTTAGGGGTGACCATGTGGGAGATTTTCAGTTTGGGTGAGGTGCCTTACGCCGACGTGAGTTTCTCAAGTGACTTTGTGGCGCAGCTGGAAGAGGGCATTCGACTCCACAAGCCGGACAATGCGTCAAAAGAAATGTGGGTCTATTTAATTTGGGTTCATAATTACGATGAGATAATTAAAATTAAAATTTTACAGTTATGAAATAATGCTTAAATGTTGGCTCCAACATCCTGCTAGTCGCCCTTCCTTTGATGACCTTGAGGGATGGGTCAGGGCAATTCTTGATGACTACCCCACGTGGCGAAATCAAACGTAAGTTGTACAACACAAAGTTAATTAAGGTGGGATAATATGAATTTAATTTTTAATTGGTAATTAATTCTCAAAAATGATTAGTATTCCTGACAAAATTCTGACGTTAAATGTACCAATGGAAGAAAGAAAGATGGCGACGGTGACATTGAATGAAAGTGGCTACGAAGTTTGGGAGGGAACCTCTGTCTAACCACTTTTCCCATTGTTTAGTTAAAACTTTGTAACTTTATTAAATTTTGTTATTAAAATCCCTCCAAAAGAATTTGAAAAGCTGTCTCATATTTTCATCAATTACCATAATGTTCACTGCTTTTAAAATGGCGAGTGGGTTTGGTCATTTTCATGCGTCGAATTAATTTCGTCAATGAGACTGTTCCTCATTTTCGAGCTGTCTCTTTTATGGGCTCCGATGTCCACATTCCTTTTGGTTTGGGAATTTGTTATTTTTGTTTTCATTTTAGAACATGTCCGCTCTCTTTTGAAAGCCTGCTGGTTACACAAACCAAAATAATTCGAAGACAGTTGAAAAGTAAAATCATTTTATTTATTTATTCAATTTCATGTATATTTAATTATTCTGGTTAATTTAGTTGTAATTAATAATTTGGACGACATTGGGCCAAACCGACGGCAATGGCTTGGCAGTGGCAAGGAGAGCCGTCATCACAACAAACGACGCAAATTTCGGGTTGGCCATTGCACACCGTAAAGTCACATTTTCTGTTTTCCTGTAATAATTATTTGAATCGGTTAATTGTTAATTAAAATAATAAAATTAATTAATTACGTTTGGTACGGTCAGACCACCCGCAGGGAATGCCTTGGAGCGCAATTTCTCATCGGGACCTTGAAAATAAATCTTTTTAATGAATTTAAACTCAATTAATGTCAATTTTAATTATAACTTACGGCCAGTCACAAGGACGACCAAAAGACAGACGAAAGTTAATTGAATTAAAAGTTTCATTTTGATGATTAAATTATTTTACTGAAATAATTGTGAGTTAAGTTGTCTTTAATTAGTAAATTGCTGGAGTACTAAATGAAAATAAAGTTGTCCAAGTTTTATTTATTTTGTGATATCTCATGACTTTATCATTCATGTGTCAAGTACCTTTCAAAGTTTGTTAAGAATTTAAAGTTTTGAATCACAATAAAATTCCAAAGTGGATTAACTAATTGTGAGATTAAAATGAGCCCATTCAAAAAAACTCGATGAAATTGATCGATTACCACCATCAAAAACAGCTCAATTTTATTGTAAAAGGCTAATTAGAGACTAAAACGAATGAACTTGATGACCTTTGCAATCAAGTGACCTCTAATTTATTGGATGCACATGCTCAATCAGGACACTGGGAATGATGGAAATGCAAAATGTTGCTTTGTGCTAACGCCATCTTACCACAAACTCTTGACACGCCTTAATTTAAATGGATAATTAATAAGCGTCAAAATATCTTAATTATTTTAATCTCAATTTGATTAACTATCCAAATGTACAAAGAGTACTTTAATCAAAATAAATATTGAAATGAGATGGACTGTGCTCATCATTTTGGGACCAGAATTTTCAGTTGTTTCAGTCACATCCGCATTCGGTTTAGTTACAAAAGTACTTTGTTGTGTAAATCCGTACTCTGACCCATCTCCGTCGTTTCAGGGTCCAAAGTTGAGGGGATTGAAGGGCAGGAGTCCTCATAGAAGACAACTCGGCCCTCAATCCCTTGAATTATGGGACTCCTTGATTTGATGTACTCAATCAACAAATCAAAATCCACAATCCCTGTACACAAATCATAACTTTATTTATTTTTCAAAATTTTGAAACTTGTTTCCTGTACCAGTTTCATGGCGTTGAATGATGTTATCCCGAATCATGGTGTAGCCATCCCCACCATCAGCCAAGAAATTCTGTACCACCACTTTGTAAATTTCGTCCAATTGAATTGGCTCATACTTTGGCACGCGGCATTGTTTACACAAAACGTGTAACGATTTGACGCGGGAATAATCCGGTTCATTTAAATCGTACACTACCCTCATTCCTATACACCAACACAGTCTAATTAAAAATAATTATGTAATTAATTCATTAGATTACCCGACACCTGTAGAAATTTCCCATTACTCCCAATTGGGCTATATCCCGCCACGGAGTGTTCAAAAGCTTGTAAAATAAATTGGCCCTTAATCTCAATCAAGTCGATGGTGTTGCCAAATGGCAAGACTGTCATGCAGTCTTCAATATTTATCGTCCAATTTTTGGACTGTTCGTCAATAGAAGCGCGTACTCCTCCACTACCCAGCAGCGACATTGTGACGTCAGACCAAAATAATTCGTCCGGGTATTTCAAATTCTGTTTACAATTTACATGAAATATTTAATTATAATTAAATTTAATTGTCAAGTGGTTAAATTCTTACACCAAAGACCATGGAATCAGCTATTAAATTGCCCATGTTGCACTCCCTCAGTCGGCACTCTGTGGTGGAGCCATTGAGAAAGACATGAGTCTTGCCAATTTCTTGTTGGAATGACATTGTCAAATTATCATTTATTTCTGTCAACGTCTCCAGCAATTCCGGATCTAATATTTAATTGGTAATTAATGTTAATTTGGGTTTATCTTTAATTATTATTGTACCTTGAGCAACTGTCCAGTCCAATAGAATTGGATTTCCCTCCCAAAATGTGACGTCACCATCATCATTGAACGTCACATTAAGAAATCCCAAATACTTCCCGAAGGCGTAGGCCTACAATTTCAAAATACCCGCCACTGATCAAGTATACCAAATTAAAGTCACGTGACGTTTCTTTACCTGAACCACAGGAATTTTTTTGCCGCTGGATTGAGTCACGACAGTTGGGTAATCGCCTAATGGCTCTTCTATATCTGGTGGGGCGCCATTGTACAAAAAACTGTGGGTGTGACCACCCACAACGACGTCAATCAGCGGGCACTTTTCGGCTATACTCATGTCCACGCCGTACCCCGCATGCCCGAGAGCGATCATAATTTTAATGCCTGAATCATGGAGACGTTGGGCCTCTGCATTGATTGAGGCGACTTCATCGTTGAAAATTAAATTTC
>JAQIVZ010003088.1:0-16036 GCA_034700945.1 Arrhopalites spinosus | reverse complement strand
TGATCAACGCAATGCCCGTGGTGACAATTGTTCTTGCTAAAAAAAACATTTTATTTTTTTTCTAGTAATTAGTCAAACCGTCTTCTCATCTTTCAGTTCAACTTGTCAATTTATATTTACTGTTGAACCAAATTCGTATATAATCTTATTTCTGTACCACCCAGGGTATAATTGATAAAATGAAATAATGATAATGTACCTACTGTATGTATGTTTGTGTTGATACACTTAATGGAAAGGAAGGATATTATTATTTACTTTTTCAGAGTTACGTAATTTATACTCGTGCTCGTGCGGTTATCGATGCATATTAGATAAGTACTATGTAATAAGAATTTAAAGGAAACTATATTATTATTAATTATGTATAAGGAAATACGATGTCGTCATTGCAAATTATAAAAATTGTTGTTCAATTTCGAGCCAGCAAAGGGGCGATGCAAGCTCATCATTTTACTATGAAAGTGTATAAAATTCTGAAATAAAATGCTACCAAATAATATATTATACAAAAAAAATTATATATTATATAATTTGTAAGTATATAATGTAAAATGAGTATAGCTTAAAAAAGTAGTAGTAATAACAATGACTTGTATGCTGTAATAATTGTAACTGTTGTTAACTGTAAACAAATAAACATTACATTTACAAAAAAAGAGATCAGTGAACTGGCGGCATCAAAATAATTAATTAAATTTTAAATAATAATATCAAAACAATTTTGTATTTGTCTTCTTTTTTCAGTAGTAATTGCAGTTGAAGCAATATTTTTTATTATTGTTCAGTGGGTATGATCATACACTTGTGTTATTCAAGTAAGCAATCATAGTACTCATACTCTTATAAATAAGATACAAGTACAATATACGGGGTGAAGAAGAACAATAAGAGCTCATAATAATAATGTTAATCATCATGTAGTCTGTAATATAAATATTATATAAGCTTACACAGACTTTCGATTGATACTGTACAGCTGCTTTTGAGTATTTACTTGCTATTATATAATCTAAATTTTATTATTTTATTGTTACTAAGATAAAATGTCCGAGTATATATATAAGTAAAGTTTAGTTTCAATCATTCATTCACAGATATTTTTTACAATAGTAATAGGGATGATGATGAACAAAGTACATGATTCATTACAAATACGCAAAGACACAAAAAATATATATGTGTGTGTGTATATTACAGTAAGACAGATCAATATGACGAGATAAAAAGCTGGGACAACTTATCCATCAACAAGAATAAGCATACAACAAATTAATTAACATATAAATAATCCAGTAATCTTATTAAGCGCATTGCACGGTCCACGTTGTACATGTCAGCATTACGTATTTTTGGTTAATTTAGAAGAGTAATAAATAATATTCTTTAACGACGGAAAAAAAAACCACTCATTTAATATTGTACAAGGAGTCGGGGGGAGGGAGCAAGATAAAAACCTTCACTCTTCGCTACACCCGTCGTCATTGCAAGTAGACTTAATTAATATAATACTTTGTTGTCATTTATAAAACCACTTACAATGATTATCGGGGAGTCTATCTCGTCTGGAAGGAACTAAAATATTTAAATAATTATCATAACAATTAATTACGTATCATCGTAATACATTCCATACTAAAAATAGGTACTAAAATTATTGTTATTTATTATATAATATACCGTAGCGAAAAATGCAGAATAATTTATGGTTACACGATTTATTACAATTTGTAAAAACTTACACACACTGACTTTTGCAACAATTACACGATCATCATAATTACACAATTATTCAATAATGTTGTAATATTAATAATAGCAAAAGTTGGCGTTCTAATCCATGAGTTAACTTTTATCCCCTTCATTTTGAGCGTGGTCAGAAATAAATTAAATGACGATTTCGTAGTATCCAGTTCCAAAGTTGCCATCGTCCTTATCGTGTCAAATATAATTATCTTATTTAAATTTTGTCAGTACAAGTTTATTTTTTTCATTATTTGCACTCTACACATGTGACAATTTGTGAGATTGGAGCTACATCGTTCGCAAGCTCCATGCCCGCAAAGAAAAGCAACATTTCTTCTCCTGAAATTTCAAAATGTAGTCAAATAAATAAATGACAACGATCATAAGTATTATAAATGATATGCAAAACCAAATTTGTGGAACATTAAAAGATTACCTTTCCATGCAGATTGGACATGCGTAAGTCTCCTCAATCTCAGCAAATTTATTTTCTAAATACCGTAGACGTTCAGACGTTGGAGCTCTTTGTGACGAGGTAGAGCTCGAGGTTATAGGCATACCCGACCATGATATCTTCTTTTCAATTGGCAGTTGGCAAGTTAAACATTTCTTCATCCGCACACAACACTTTAAAAAGTTCATAAAAAATCAACATAATTAATAATAATAGAAATACAATAGGTGAACAACACTATGGACATGACAATTATGAAATTAGTGAATTGCTATAAGCTTCCGTAATTTCACAACAAAAAAATTGACTGTAAATGTAACTCTTACTTCTTCGCAAGCAATACGATGACCACAAGGCTCGAATGTCACAATATGAGATAATTCAGAACATAGTACACACTCTCCACGAGGTAATTCTGGGGATAAGCTGACAGCTGTAACCACAGCTGCATTCGTCACTGTTGAAGTACTACCTACTACTCCACCAGTCGCCTGAGGTGGTGACGTCTTCTTTCCTTTTACTGATTTGTCTTCAGTTCCAGATACTGCATCTCTATGAGACAGCTTAAGTCTTTAAAATAAAATAAAACACGTTATGAAATTTTGAATTTATACTCATCTAAGAAACCCACATAAATCTTACATGTGTATATTTTATGGAGAATAACTGGACATTTATTTATTGAAATGAACTTACTTTTTAGCAGCATAGAAACAAAGCATCTCTTTGAGTCTTTCGTTTCGAACGAGGTCAAAGGGTGTGACTCCTCTACGATTTTTTTTACTCAGATCAGATCCAGCCAGGGCCATAAAACAAGCAACTGAAAATAAAATGAAATGAACATGGATTTTTATTTACAAGCTTCGTACAAAATGACCTATATTTTTATAACATTAAAATTAAATAAAAAAATGCATGATGAATTTCATAAAATTGGAGTATAAAAAACATTTTATGTGTGACTAATTGTTTCTTTCGTATTTGATACTAATTTGCTATGAGAAAAAGCGAATCAGCCGTCCCAAAAGATTTAATCTACGCACATTTCGGCTCCATCAATCACAAATAGTCAAAATTGACGGAAATTTAGTGTGCGGAAATCAATAGTTTGAAATTTTTCTTAATAATACCTGCACTTGGACCAATATCGTCATCGTCTACACTCCACCCACAAGTTAGTAAGTTTGACCAAATCTACAGGTGATAGAATAATAAGTCAGTTATTTGCACGTCCATCATCAGGAGAAAAATGACATTCAATATGTTAAGAAAATGACTGTTTTAATAATACTATGCATGTAGACCTCATTATTGTGACTTTAATGAATTAATCTCTCACCTCAGCAATAGTTGGTGCGTTGTCGTGTTTTCTTAACTCAACGGCAGTAACGGGATTTTGGAGATGAGCTTGTGCCTGACTATGTTGATTCGAAGGATTATCGAAGTGTCGAGTGAGTATCACATGAAGTGGACTGTCTCCGTCTTCATCATCGACAGAAACAGTACATCCTTTCGATACTAAATATTCTACGAGTCCACAATAGCCTTGGGAAACTGTCAATATCATATCATAATTTAATTCCAACAAATTTAAATTGAGCAACTATTTTTTCATCGTTGCTTAGTAATTAAGGTAGCATTAGGTAAATGAAAAAAAATCCATCTCAAGTTTACCTGCCAAAAGAAGTGGAGTTTGCTTTCTGTTGTTTCGAATATCAATGTCAGCAGAACCTTTGAAAATCACAAAAAAGTATTTTAATTTATTTGCCAACAAACATTGTAATAATTACTAGTGCTAATGTACATCAAATTGCTAACCTTCTTCCACAAGGACTTTCGTAACCTCGTAATGACCATTCAGACAGGCCAGATGTATTGAAGCAAACCCATCATCTTTTTTAACGTCTACAAGTTGCCTCGCTTTTCCTAGTATCCTTTCAATTGCACTACAAAAAAGACGACTCTCATTAAATCATAATTTATCATGTTTTGTACTAGAATTGTATCTTTCGTTATTTGATACTTATTTTATATTAATAATCAAATAAGCCGTCCCAAAAGAATTAATGTCCGCATATTTCGGCTCCATCATTCACAAATGTTCAAATGATAGAAATTATATATGCGTAGGCGTAAATAACAATGAAACATGATCAGAATTATTTGAAGAAGATTAAGAATACTTACAAAAAATTTCCTTTTAGAGCTGCATGATGAAGTACATTAAAACCCCGGTTGTTTCTTAGAGTGAAGTCAACACCCGGTGTATTTATAAGACAGTCTATAATTTCCCTGTTATTTTGTTCGACCGCTAAATGTAACGGCGACTGCAATTTTTCTTTTGCATCCGCTCCACTATAACAAAAAAAAAAGTTGTTGACATTCATCGTATGAAGAGTACTTGACTACAAATTATCTTGTGTGAGAACCAATGATGAACACTGACCTTGTTGCTGAACTATCTTCAACTTGACCTTTTGCAGCTGCACCATAAGGACCACTAATATTTTGAAAACATACACAACAATGTTAAATTTTAGCAAAACTGAAGTTACATAGAGGAGAGCTCGATACAGACAGAAATAATTTGTACAGGGTAAAAAAAGTACAGGGTAAGTAGTTTTAAACAATAAATCCTTACCCAATTGCGTCGAATAAACAAGTATCTCCGTAATTATCCTGTTGGATAAAGGAATAAATAAAATTCATGAACGTTTCTACATTAAACGATAAAAATTATGTATCTATTCCTGTGAAACTAGACTAGACTTACTTGAATATTCACATTGCATTTAAACTTGAGCAATACTTTTACACATTCGACAAACTGTTTGTTCACTAAAAAGAACCACAAAAATGCACATTTGAGACTATCTGCATATATTTCATGAAAGGATCATTTAATTGTTCACAACTTCATTCTTCTATTAAACATAAAATCTTACCTGCAACATGAAGGGCGGAGCACTGTCCACGATTAACAGCATTGACAAGGGCACCTGCCTTTAGCAAAATCTCCATTACATGAGGTTGATTCCTATAAAATTTGAACAACATGTTTAATTAAACATTTTTTACTGGATACTGTGCACGTAAGTTTAACTGCGTATGATTAATTATTTCTTTCGTATTTGATACTAATTTGCTATGAGAAAAAGCGAATCAGCCGTCCCAAAAGATTTAATCTACGCACATTTCGGCTCCATCAATCACAAATAGTCAAAATTAACGGAAATTTAGTGTGCGGACATCAATAGTTTATTACTACTCTTAATCAAAGAAATTATTTATATTATAGTAAATGAAAACATCAATTCTTTTCTAACCCAAATGAGCTGTAGTGAAGTGCCGTATCCCCATCTGTATTGAACAAATAAATCATAAAAAATGTTTATGATGATGGCGAGTCAGGGTAACTTTCAGAAAATTTTTGATATGAATATCTGAACTTACCTTCATCTGTTACTTCTAAGTTGGCACCACTATGAAACAACAAGTTTTCATAATTTAATTACTAATTGCATTATGCATAAATTACAATGCCATACGAAAGAACAATTTTGTGATAGACAAATTTTATCCATTTATAACTTTGCCCTCTCACCCTTAACAGAATAAAAAAAAATTCAAAGGTTGTCAGATTTTTACCTTTGCATGAGTAAAGCAACAATATCGGCATGGCCCTGATGGGCAGCAACTTGGAGTGGTGTCTTTGAGGATGATTTTTCATTAATCTAAAAGGAAAGTAAAAAAAGATTAAAATTATGTTTAAAAGTATTTTGATATGACAAGGAATTATCAAAACTATGTTTTTGAAATGTAAAACACATTTTATGTGACTAATTGTTTCTTTCGTATTTGATACTAATTTGCTATTAGAAAAAGCGAATCAGTCGTCCCAAAAGATAAATTTAATCTACGCACATTTCGGCTCCATCAACCACAAACAGTCAAAATTGACGGAAATTTAGTGTGCGGAAATCAATAGTTTTAAAAAAATTGTAAAATAGCAATAATAGTATGGCAAGATCTACATGGCTAATAATTACTAAGTGTAAGACATCAAATGCATTTTTACCCGTTCCTTCATCTTTGGCAGTAGCTTTTTGACATTTTCTATTCTTCCTTGAGCAGCTTCACGTACAAATCGTTCAACAGTGAATGAATTATCCAACGATAAGTCATCCAACAAATGTGGTAGCATGGAAGGAGCAGCTAAATTACGATCAAACAAATTTAGACTTTTATACTTTGTTTCATTAAATGCTTTTGACGTAAAACGCAAAACTTACTCATGTTATCATCCCGTCTATTTGTTACTGCATACATTGAATTGTTGGTGTCAATTCTATCTGAACTAAGGCGAACAGCCAAGGGATTCATTGTCCACGTCGAGTTTGTAAAGTTGATCCGTAAGTCACTAATGGAACGATTAAGAAGATTGTATTTGCCAGTATTGTTGATGTACGAAAATATTTTGTACGATAAAAAACTTAAATATCTTACGCATCAGCATAAACTTTTGCCACCGTTCCAGTACGACCAAGAATATCTTTCATAACGTCGACCCATTCCCCATGACCCTTTTGTAACTCCTTTACTTTGTTGTAGTCACTATTCAGACAATTACTAAATTAATTTCCTTTTGTACATAAATAGAGCATTAATTTTGGTAATCTTGTCAAGAAATGAATAATTTGTCATCAGCAAAGTACTTACTTTAGAACTTGTATTATATCACCGGCCGAGAATGTAGTCACTATGATTTATTATAAAAAAATAATTATTTCGTTTCGAAAGCCATTTGAGGATCATACAATTATTTGAATCATTTAATGTTCGTCTCATAGTGAAAAATATGTAAGTACCTTTGGTTACAGCATTAGGATTAAAAGTCCAGCGAATTCCGGAGTCATATTGCACTCGAATATCTCCTTTGTCAGTCACTCGGTGAACAATTCCCGATTTCCCAATAAACTACGTGAATGTAAGATATAACTCTTAGTCTTTGTTTCAACACTTGTTTTTAAAACAAAATATCCAAATATTGTGGTCTAAAAATTCTCTTACCTCCGCCATTTTTGGATTCCATCCACCATGTTCCTGTTGCATCTCTCTTAATTTACTTAATTCGTGTATAACTTGAACTTTATCACCCACACTAAACGAGTATTGCACTTTCCCACTGCCTTTTGTCGATCCAGCTAAGCTGTTACGACTAATAGTAGAGGAGGGTAAACCTATGAATTGAGAGAGAGAAAAGTCACATTTCGATAGTTTGTAGTTGAGCTAAAATTCTACAATTATTATTTTTAAAAGTTCCACAAACATACCAAGAACTGGAAGATGATGAACATAGTACGACCCCGCAGAAGACGCTTTAATACATACAAAAAAATTTGGTTGAATCAAATTGTTCAAACTAAAGATAATATTCACCCGAGGAAGGTCAGCATAAAGCGGCAGTTGGTTAATTACCTGAAACGCAACGCAAATCAACCTTGCCTTTATGGCCCAGTCTATATACATTCGTGGATCCAGAGGTCCAAATGACATTAGCTACTGACCGACCTGAATCGTTGTCCCATCCTCTAATGTCAACTACACGTCCTATTTTACCTGTTATATTTAAACTTGGTTAATTTTTCCTATGGAATGTTTAATGCAAATTGGATGTATTAGATTCAAATTTCACCTTCTCCTCCGTCTTGATTCCCCCAATCCCAGTCTGGTCCCCGAATGACTCTGGCACCCGCAAAAATTCCCTTTGACACTATTTTTTGAGTTTCTAGTCTTGGTGTGACATCGACACCGACAGACGAAGCGGTATCGAACCGTCGAAATGGGTGGCTCAAGTCGTGTGTATCATTCATGTAACAACTTTTGAATAATGACAAAAAACAAACTTTTAAATAAATAATTGAAATGATTTTCTTTCATATTACATTCATGTACAACAACGAATTTCAAAAAATATAGCTTGATTGTTTAAAAAATATAACTCACGTATTACAAAAATCTTTGTCAAAACATCGAGCACATTTCCATAAAATTCCACTGATGCCGTGGTCCTTACAACCATCACAAATCACGTTGCTGTGCCGAACACCTGTACAAAGAAAAATAGTGGTATTTTTTAAGATTTCATAATCATATGCATCTTTGACATTCTGTTGTTTAAATGTTAAAAATAAAATTCAGAGTTTTAGTTTAAAATCAAACGATTTCATACACAGCTAAGGAAAACAATTCTCATCATTATTACACACAAGTTGTTATGCACAACTCTATTGTATAGATTATTTTCAAAAAATGAGGAGAAAAGAACCACTGACCTGCTGGAGCATTGTCAAATACAAGCAGATCATATGCATCTTGATATCCAACACGATAGTTTGTTCTTGAACCCATGTCCCATTGTACAACTACTGTTTTATCTGGCGACGAAGGAGATCCATTTCTACCTATTTCGACAACCGTACCAACATGGCCTTCTCCACCGTCTTGAGCATTCCATCGCCAATCTTGGCCTCTGACCACCCTGGTACCAACTTCCAACATTATTTAAGATAAGAATAGATCTCATCAAATGGTTTTCCAATCTTTGAACATTTTTCTAGTAAATTAAATACAAAAAAATATAATCAGCAATGTACTAATAAGATGAGTACTTGACATTATTTAAATTTTGTTAATTTTCAACTTACATTTCTTGGATCTCTCATTCGAGCTGTCTACTAACTACAATTAAACTTAGCACTACAAATTTCTAGTTGAAAACTTCATATGTGTACAAGATTTTTAATACATTCATTAAACCGGGTTTATTGGTTGAACAAGTTGGCCTGCAAGTAAACAAAATATTCATTATTGGAAAAATTTACACCAGCAAATAAGTTGAATCAAATTATACATTGTGCAAAATATGTATCGCTTACACATGTTATGATTCATATTCTTGTAATTATGATAACGGTTTTATTTACTCAAAGTTTCTACTCTCTTACCTTAAATCTCAAACTTGTAAAATACTTTTAAGGGAAATACTTGTACGATTCCCATAATTTCATGAAATTCATTTCTAACTTTTATTTTTTTGAAACACGAGATTAAAATTTTCAAGAAAATTGGGAAATAAAAATTTTGGAATGGACGACTAAAACAAGGGAAAGAGTTAAAAGAGCGCCAATCCGGATTTTTCGAACTTTTTTTTTGGAAAAAAAATAAAAACACAAAGAATAGAAATTGTCTTTTGTTTTTCTATCAACATAGTTAATTTGTGATTAGTTAGAGTTCATAGAGCTGGATCACGACGAATTTACTGTTCCTACAACTTGAATGACATCAAAATTTGGGGTATCCAACAATTTCTTAAAATTACGTATTACAATTTCCATGTGCTTCAGTTTTTTGTGTTGCTAAAAAGCTATTTTTGATTATTTTGCTTGCAGTAAATTTTCGAGATGGTTGAGGACGTCTACGTCTCTGACAGTGACGATTCTGTGGTACTGGTCCCTTATACAAAGCCTAAACCGCCGACGATAAGCCTTGTAGAGTCTGATCATGAAGAAATTATTGAGGATGAGCAGATTAGTAACGCTGGAAAGCAACCCAATAATATTAAAAAGCTTAAAAAGAAACTTAAAGAGAGAAGAAATCGAAAAGAAAAGAGCATCTCTAAAAGGAAACGCATCAATTCCAAGAATTCAAAGAAAAAATTTGACCCAAAAAATATTAATCGCAATCGTAAAAAGAGAAGGAAAACAAGGGAACAGAATGAAGAAATAATCCCGCCACCATTGACTGATCCAGACTACATGATGTGTATCGACTTTCCCGACTGTCTGAACCAAAATAAATGTGGTAACGCCTGTTACAAGGTTGATTTGAGCCGAGAGGAACATCGATTATTGTTGCAAGTAGATGAAGAAATTGAAATAATGAAGAAACTCCGGGATAAATTTAGTAATTTGGATGTCAAAATGTCTCTACTGCAAAAAACCACTCAAATTCATCTCTCTGGAAAAGATTATGACGATGTGAGGGACAAAATGTTTCAGCTCATGGTAATGACTTCATTACAGTAAATATTATTTTGTTTGTGTAAGGTATTTATAAAGGCTTTAATTTTATATGATGCATTACGCTTTGTTACATTGTCATGAACTAGTATTTATGATTTCATTTTAGTACAAACTGAAGTCCATGGGTCGGGAAAAATATATAGAGTCTGTCATAGCAGAGTCTATGGCAGAAAGTACTACAGTTCAAAATGTTCAAAATACTTCTTCATTCTCAGAAAACTCAACTCCGCCTTGTAGACCTCAATTAGTTGTACAACCTCTACAGAATAGTGTTACCAACGAGAATCCAATCAGAGCACAAACTAGACAAAGGGGAGAAGAATGGACTGACAAAATTTCTACATCGCAATCATCATTTGGACCAGTCAACGTTGACACGACTTTGATCAAAGACATTGATGAAAGGGAATTACCTCCAAATGAAAGAGTGAATCTGACCCTTCCCATCTTTTCACCAAATAGTCCCTTTTACTACCCCCTTGGCTACGCCGATTTTTTTAGAGGGCAATACATGACCCCCCAGTCTACGAATTCTTCTTCATTTAGTATGGACACTTTCGCCCATAACGTAATCAAAGATGAATCAAACAAATTTTTCGCGTTTTATTAATTTAATTCGTTTTTTTAGTATCCTTCAATATCTTGTCTATATACAAAACGTACCTTAGACATCTTTGTGAGTAGAATAAAAATTACAATTATGCTCAAACATGACAAGAGTAATCTGTGGGCTCAGTATTTAACAAGATAGAAAAATGTCCCGCACACTCGTTTATGTTCATCCACATGTGACATATTTAAATATAAATTTTTTGTTAACTAATATTAGACAACTTTGTATAGTGAGTATTGTTTTTACTCAAAATATAAATTAATCACCATGTAGTACATGGCATGTACTTGAAATGAAGTACATGTGGAATACATTTACAACTATAAAGACTGAATACCACGTTGTGCTCTTGGTGAGAGCAATGAAACTTTTATAATTGTTTTTCTTTTTTCTACGAACCGTACCAGCTCATTAATTGTTAACAAATACAATTTTTATCATAGGTTGTAAAGAAAACTTTTTGTGGCATATTGTAAGGTGGCACAGTTGAACTCAAAAAAGTTGTAAACAATAAAACTAATGCAAAGTCTGGATTGCAGACTACATTTTCTCGCACTTGTCTCCTAAATTTGTAAAAAAAATAATTAAAACTTTCTTATTGCATATTTTCATCTCTCGATGCGATGGCTTCTTTTGACTCATATTATGCTGTATTAGATGAATGACAATAAAGTCAATTTGTTGAAGAAGCTCATTTCATTAAAAAGAATTTTCATGAATATTATTAATCCACAAGATGAATAAAAATTAGTCCCAAGGAAAAATATTTTCACCAAAAAAAGGAAATTTGAAAATCAATACCACAATAGGTGTATTGTCAAGTTGACAATGTCAACTACTAGTACGGCATACTTTGGGCAACTGGAGGAACAAATAATTCTTATAATAATCTACTTTATTCAAAGTCACTGTTCTCTATCAAGAGATTTGGAGCATTTCATTTTCATTTTTATAAACACATAAATTACATCATGTAGCCTTCAGAAACCACACTACTGATGGACGTGGTTGTGTAATATTTTCACGGATCCCTTCAACGTCTCTACTACCAACTGTTTAACAAAACGTTTTGATAATAGTCTATAACTAATACGCCAGAGAACAAATGATGTTCTATCAAAAGAGTGGCTGCCAAGTTTTGGTTTTTTACAATCGAATGCATGGCGGCATGATGATTCCAAGAAACCTTTGTTTTCCTTTTTCTTTAACCAAGAAGAAAAACTACAATGGATTATCAACAGTTGGTGAATAATTCTGGTGGGTTCAAAGACTATAATTTGTTTCAATGTTTGAAATATTAAAAATTGAAGGTCGTCCCTTTATCGGTCCTGAAATTTTGTGGCTAGGTCCTGGCTTTCGTCACCCCTAAAATGTTTCTTTCAACAATTTCTGCACCAGAGATGAAGAACTACAATGGATTACCAACAAGAGATGACTACCACATCGCCTTCCTTCTGTGACAACTGAGGATCGAACCCAGGACCTAGCCATCATTCGGGAGCTCTAGTGAACCGAGCCATTCTGACCTCCACAGTCTGTGGAAGTTTTTTCTCCATTATGAACGTAAGTATTCATTTTGTAAATTTTTGGAGGGAAAAACAAAACATGTCATGCTGTTTGAAATTGTGACATGAAAAAAGATTCTGTACGATTTCATGTAAAACAATGTATTTAATAAAAACTTATTTAAATGACGACGAATACAAATAATTGAGCAAATGAAACCAAAAGTATTATAACCATACAAGTTTGAGAACCAATGGAAATACTGGACGGATGAGTTCCATGTCGTGCACAAAACAAATTTTGTTTTCCAATTGACTTTTCGGGGTAGCCCTCGCAGTGAAAGTTGGGACCGAACATGTAGTGACACTGATCAACTGAAAAACTGAAGCAGGTCAATTTATCCTTGCACACGACTCCACCAACAGGATCCTCTGGATTACAAGTACTGTTAAGATTGCCCTTACAACGTCCATCTTCTTCCGTTGTATTGTACAACAGTCCACCATTAGGGAGGTCAAGACAACGACACGTCCCCTCCTCTGTATCTCCAATTTGTTGGCACACTTAAATTAAATTAGACATCATTTTGAACATTAAATTTTTTTGGACTAGTTGAGCATTGCTAACAAAAAAGAATCAACCACTTACTGAGTAATTCACCACCCTCACAAAGTGCTTGGAGTATGGGAACGTCTGTCTTTGTCAGGTCCACGTAACTATTTGTGCTATTGGTAATAAATTGTTCATAGACCTTCTTGGACCTTTGAAAAAATATTTGAATGCCTCTTAGTTTTAAATACTCTTAATTGTACATTTATTTTTCTTATTACGAAGATAGACGAGCTTCATGAAGTTTTTGAGCAGTTTCTTTTACAAATTCAAAGGCATTTTCTGCTTGTGTCGTCCCTTCCTTGTGAGCCTTTTTATATTGTTCTCTAAAGTCTTTCTTGACTTCATTGTATGCTAACATCTTTTCAAGAATATTGCGAGAATGTCTTTCCCAAGCAGGAAAAAAACATTTGTCCCCAATTTTGGCACTACGAAAATTTTCGTGAAAACCAGTAGACTCCCACTCCCATACTGGCTTGCCACCATGACAGGAAGAGACAAGGACCAATAAAAATGTGATGAAACTGCTGAAATTAGAGGATCTAGTTCCGTAGAAATGAGACATTTTTTGAAAGAATTAGTATTAAACTTCTATGACAATGATTATCAGGTACTAGGGAAGGCAAGGCCATTTGCACCCCCTTTTTTGTCCTGTCCAAGGTGCTGGATTTTTCTCTTTGTACTGATCCAGTCGAGGCATTTTAATTAATTTTTATTTGATTCCCCCGACTTTAATTGAGAATCGGCGCAAGTGTCCTCACCTAACCAGGACCAACAGAAAATTCCAGCGCCTTGCCTTGATCTTGTCGCTGTCGGGGCCGCGCGGCCGGAAGTTGGGTCATTATCAAGTTTGATCAAATCCTCTGCCAAAACGTCGGCGGATATTCCACCGATAAATACTATAACAACTAATTTTAATAAAATAATTTCCTTTGACAAATTAAATTAAATGACCCATTGCAAATTCTGGTTAAAATAAATGTTCCAATGGGTTTTTTGAATAAATTATTTGACCTGATGGATGCATGGCTTTTTTTTGTATGTACATAATAATATATGAGCAGTCAATTTAATTGAAGACTTCATAAATTTGAAAACAAAATTCATGAGGTAATGTTGACGCACAATTTTGATTTAGCAGTGATTGTAAAAAATGTCAAAAATGTCATTCTCAGCTTTGTTCTTTGCTTTTAAAATAATTTTAGGGATTAAGTAACACTGCATTGTTTCTTTGATGCCAGATAAGAGTTGAAGATGATGTTCTCATATGAAAACTAATTTTTATCAAATTGTGATCGTCCTGAAAGTCACATAAAGTTTCGGTCTATTAGCTATAAAACTTTTTTTTATGTGGTAGATAGCCACAAAGATTCTTTTTTTCAGTGTCGAGTCTTCCGTCTGTTTTTGTCAAGTTTCCTCATGTCTGAGCAGAGTAATTGTCTTGTTGTTGCAGAAGAGAGAGAGAGAGAGAGAGAGAGAGAGAGAGAGAGAGAGAGAGAGAGAGAGAGTACGGTTGAGTTGTTGAAAAGATGAAGAATTTTCTATATATACACATTTTAACACTTTATATTATACTATATCCAATTTCCATGGGCTTTGTCTCTTCCAAGGTGAATATCCTTCTCCGACTACAATGCTTACGTAACAATCTAAATCTACCTGTCTCAACTTGCAAAAAAAATACAGAATGAGGGAAATAAATGAAACTTTTACGTGTCTTTTTTTTCACTCTATCCTGTCATCATTTATTTGTTACTTACAAAGTTTGCACTGGGGATTTTTATTCTTCATTTGAACTGAGTTTCGACTTGTCATTCATTTGTTTTGTGAAAAAATTATGAAAATAAATTTTAATTAATTTTGAGAAAATATTTTTAGTGACAAGACAAAGTAAAAATTCCATGATTCATTCATTTTTGAAATGTTTTCAAGATGGAAAGGATGTAGTACAAAATGTGTGGTGTTGTGTATAATATTCTTAGTGGTCAATTTCCTATTTATTTGGGCCATCATTGTGCATAAACATCCTCCATCAGAACCTTTGACCTCTGAGGACAGGTCAATTGAATTACAAACTGAACAGACTTTGACCAGTTTATCTAGAGTACAACTCAAACCATTTATAAATCGTGCACATTTGAAAGGAGGATTGGGTGAATTAGAATTTAAAGTTTGGCTTAATAAAGAAACGTGGGAACAAGATGACCCCGAATTGGTGGATGCTGTGAGGTTAGATCCTAATTTTTTTGTGTCAAAACTAATTAAAATCACTGAAATTCATTTTTATGCAGAAAAGTATTTTTAATTCCTCCCGCCACGGACCCTTACAAACTGAGCATTTCCAATGCCATAAAAAGAAATCCATCCGATGGTCAAGTCCAGGCTGTTGACAAGTTTTTGAAAAAACTGGTAATTTTAATTATTATTATTCTAAAATATTATTTCATTTAAAAAATTCAATCTTTTATTCTTTTTGTTAGACACCAGGATTTTTTGTTGAATGCGGAGCCAATGGTTTGTCTACATTTTAATTGTGATTGAGAATGGGGAAATAATTAATTAATAATTTCAAATTTAGATGGTGAGCTCAATTCAAATACACTTTGGCTGGAGAAAGAATTGGGCTGGAGTGGTCTTCTTGTAGAGGCTGACCCTTATCCATTCGAAAAATTGAAACAAAAAAATCGAAAATCATGGCTTTCCAATGTCTGTCTGTCTGGCTACGGTTATCCAAAACAGGTAGCTTGGAGAAAGTTTCCTTAGATTGACATGACCTCACACGATTATCTTCAATTTTTAGGTGACTTTCTACAGGAATCCTGTGACGTCAGAAGCTGGAGGTTTGATCTATGACCCTTACTATGGTACTAGAATCTCACATTTCTTACAAAAACAAATACCGTAAGACGGGGGGACTTTACTAAATTTTTGGTGACGCTTCTCGTACAATGCTCATAATTTCTATACCCAATGAAATCAAATGCTGAAATTTTGGATCTGAGTACAGTATTAGTGCAGGAATAA
>JAQIVZ010003087.1:0-16039 GCA_034700945.1 Arrhopalites spinosus | reverse complement strand
AAATTGTTTATCTCAACGTTTATTAATTTTAAAGTGACTTTAATTATTTTAAATTGATTTTATAATTTATACCTGCCCTTTATTATTTTTGGTGCTGAGAAATTTAATTTGCCTCCATTTTAATATTTTTACACTCATTAACATATTTCTACTCCTGTCGTATAATTTTTACCGTCAAAAGCAATAAATTTGCTTCCGCTCAATTATTTTTGTTGTCTGTTTAATATTTTTAACTCTTCTACATTATGTTTACCGCCGTTCTAATATTTTTACCGCCATGCAATTATTTTCAAATCCATTTTATTATTTTTACCGCCGCTCTATTATTTTTACCGGTATGGGCATGAAATTTACCTCCACTTTCATTAAAATTACCGCCGCCGAAATTAGCGTCCGAATTCTATCATGATATTATCATGATATCCAAGATTTATTTATAGACAACAAAAGTTTCAACAAGAACACTATAAGTTAGGACATAATTTAAAACTTAAAATTACATTAACTAGAGTGTTCAATGCTACGATTCAATAATTGTCTTGTATCTTTTATAAAGTCTTTGACCAAGGGTTTGAAAGTTGGTATGATCTTCACAATGTTTCGTTAACTTTACGGATATATTCTCACTACCCAAGTAGGCTCCCGAAATGGCTCCGGCCATGGACCCAATCGTGTCAGTGTCACCACCACATGAAATGGCCAACTGAATTGTTCTTTGAAACTGATTGTCAGTCTCTACGAATGGAATTTCTTCAAAAGCTGCTAAAAAGCAGTAAAAAGCAGTAGGGATTGAATGTGGAGCAGTCACTTTGACACCCAGTAAGTTTTTAATTTTGTCAATGGTAACATTTTGATTTCCTTCGTTCAAAAGTTGTCGTATAGTTTGAAGCTTTTGTTTATACAATTCAAGTCCATCCCGTACTCCTTGCTCTGGAGCAAAGGGGAATTGTGAGGGAGAGAGTTTATTAAATTCGTTTTCAAATGAATTTAAAATGTCTAGTCTAGTTGATTTTTGATCCTCTTGACCTTCAATCCGGTCTACGCCAAATAAAAGAGCCTGTCTGACAGCCAGAGCTTGAAAAATTCCACCAATGAGCCCCTGTGGATGTGCATGTGTTATTCTTGACGCGACATTTGTCAGTTCTACAAAATTCTTGGTGTCTTCTTCATGAATGGTCATGAGTGACATTGGGGCGACTCTCATTCCGGCTCCATTTCCTAGTGAACCAGTTCCATTAAATTGATCATGGGATGGCTTGAAGGGATCTTGATAGTTTGTCTCTAAAAGTGTCATAAAGACTGTTTGCACGTTACTCCCATAACTTCGTGACCTCGTCTCCTCATTATAACCCTCCGTGAATCTATAGTAAATACATTCATGAAAAGAGGACATTATTTTTATTATGTAATTAATTATTCTTGGGTATAGACAGAAAAAATGGTTTAAATTAACTAACTTTTGAGCCAATACTTTGGCGTTGAAATCATCACCAGAATTAAGAATAAACTTGGTCAGGGTCTTTGTCATGGACGCATCATCAGTGTACTGAAAGTCGGATTTTCCTACAGTGGACAATTAATTAGTTGGGGCATCTCAAAATCTTTAGTTCTAGGAATGTTAAAAAATTTTCAATTTTTACTGACCTTTTTTTTCCAAGAGTTGGTCAAAACCTTCTTGAATTTTTCTGGTAGTGACATGGATGGATGACTCGTTTTCATACGGATATCCCAAACAATCTCCAAGCAAGACACCAAGTAAACAACCCTCAAATTGACTTTGTTTTATTCTTAAATTTTTTTTATCCATCTCAAATTGAGATTCTCAATTCACTGAATTTTTACTGTCAAAAAAACTAAAAAAACCAAGTAACTCGCGATTCTTGTTTTTATAACACGTACTTTATGCTACAGCAAGATATAGTGTCTAAGAGGATGTAGTGACAGAATTGATAATTCTGAGAGAACTCAACGAGAGTAGTACCGCTTTTATATATCTGTAGCTCTTAATAGTAAAAAATTTGCTTCAGGCTCTAAATGAGTCATGTTACATAAAGTTGTTGCTGATGGCTGATTTTTTTATCTGCCTATTCATTTTTTATTCTTATCTATTTAATATCCATTATGGTCTCGTGTACAGGGTGTTTCACAATTAACTCCCTGACTTATATACTGATGAGAACAACTCGTAACTTTCTTGCTTTTCCTGTTTTTTCTAAAATTAGAAAAGAATGATGTAAAAAAAGGTTAGGAATTTTTTCACAAAAGGTTTCGGATTTCCTAGATACCCGGGTTTTTTTTCGATGCAACAAAAAAATCCCAACCTTCTCCTACCATATCCTTTTAAAGTTTTGGAATTTCGGAAAAAACTTGAAAATCTAAAAAATTGTGGGTCGTTCTTCTCAGCTAGTTAATAATGAAACACCCTGTACAACTCTGTGAAACAAAAACTGTTATTGAACTACAGTAATTAAATAAGAGTGTCAATCAGTTGCAAACGTAGCTTACGTTTATTTTTAAGTGTTGTTATTCCCATTGAATTCAAACTAGCTAAAAAACGTTTTGAAAGGAGAGACTTTTAATTTAAAAAATGTACTACATTATAGCCTACAAGTACAAATTATATAACAAGTCGTGAATCATCAGCATTCATTTACTGGTCAACGCGAAAAATAATTGCATGTACTTTGGCACATGTGGTGTAGTACGCACGATACATGCAAATTTCAATAAAGCTTAATTATACTAGTAAATATGTACATACATTGACCATGAAAATGCATAGCCTGCATTGTTTATTATAAGAAGGACATTGACTCTGGAGCTCTTAAACGTTTTCCATTGTTGTGCGAGCTACAGGTAAATGGAGAGATAATAATTGGCTAAAAAATTTGCAAGACAACGTTCTTTGCGTCTGAATGGATCACTTGTAGGTACAATCAAAATTTATTTGCTTTCATTTTTAACTCCGAAATGCTACAAAGATATGTTTATAATTTTAAAATGATTTTTCATTCAAGTTCCTCGTCGTTTTGATTTAAGAATTTTCATACTTTTGTTGTAATCAGTTGAAAACAAAACTAATAAATTGTCATTTTGAGGGGGCTCATCTTCATTTTGCTCATCTACAGTGTTTTTTCCTCTTACACTAACATGATGCCCATTATTTTGACTATTTTCCAGGTTTTGATGATAGTTGGCTAATTCTATTAAATGACTTATACGAGTACCAATTCTACGTAAAAGATTCTCAATTACGGTACGAGACTCCAACATTAATGGATAATATTCACTGAGTACTTTCAGTCTCACTGATTCGTCAAGATGATCCGGTTGATCTTCAGTAGGGATGAGATGAGGGTATGTTAAAGTCTCATAATTATTTGTGTTTGTTAGTAATTCAGATTGGTCAGGACCTCTTGTTTTAATTTTTATTTCTACTTCTGAAAAATGTTCTTCTTGTTCTGGCTCACGGGGACTCGAATTTTTGGATGATTTTGCATTTGAGTTTCCTGAAGGTGCCTTTTCAAGATCCCTCATCATTTGCTATTCAATAAAATAATTAAAGATTAAATTTAATTTTTTTTTAATATTATAAACATTACAGAGGAAGTCTATGTACTTTTTGAATGGCTTCCAACTCAATATACAATTTTGTTAATTTCTCAAAAGTCTCCTGACACCGGGCAGCGACAAATTGTTGACTTTGAGAGATTGCTTTTGATTGAGTTTGATATTTATTTTTAATTTCTTGAAGTTCCGCGTCCAGTTTCATTCGTTCAGTTCTTTTCTCTTGTAATTTTAATCGAAGATAATTATTTTGTGTGGTCAGTCTTGAATTCAAGTCTTCTGCTGATCTTCGAGTCCATTTTTCTTGTTTCAGTTCAACCTAAATACGCAAACAGCAACAAAATAAATTAACTTATTATTTAATTAACTGAAAACATTTTGGTTTGTTCAATAGAATTAATTGATCTCACCATTAGAATATTACGGACAAATTGTCGGACAGCTCTCCATTGTTGTTCATTATTTAACTGAATTTTGGTCAACAGCCTGCTCAGTTCTGGATCCTTTGCCCCTTTTCTCGTCTGAGGGACTTGTTTTACAACCAACTTGTTGTCCTAATATGACAGACAAAGTATATTTATTAAATAAAATAAATGTGCATTAAAATATTATCATATTCAATTTTCTACAAATTGTGCGAAAAAAACAAACATGCTCAAGTATTTTGTCAAAGCAGGAAGAATAAATGTAGAAATTTTATTAGAAGAAATTACTATTAGCTCATTTTATTTTGTGTTTCAAAGAATCTTTGATTTTATTGATCATTTTTATCGTTGTACAAAACAAATAAAAAAATGGTGAGAATAATTTAAATTTTAGTAAACTACCCATGATATCATTTTAAAAAATAAAAAAAAACAACAAAAACAATATTATGATGAAATGTGAACAATATAAGTAATATTTTCGGCATCTGCAGCCGCTTCCGCATTTTCTCCTGGATGAGTCTTTTTGATATGGTCAATGAGATGCTTTCTCCTTAGAAATGCCTTGTTTTCACAAAAACTACACTTGTGAGGCTTGAGTGAAGCGTGACGAAGAAGATGTTCTTTGAGATGAATCAACATTTTGAACTGACGATTACATAGCTAAAATAAAAAAAACAATTTTTTTAAAAACAACCGAAAATTTGGGTCACCATTATAAGTACATAGCTAGCTAGTTTGTAATATATTTGACTTGCCTTGCATTTATGTTTCTCGTGTGTTACTTCATGTTCTGTGAGGTCAGTTTCTGAGTTGAAATTTTTCCAACAGACTTTACATAGAAATTTTTTAGATTCTAGATAAATTTCTGGATGTTTAGTGGCTAGATGTTGACGAAATGCAAGTTTATATGTAAAGCCAGTTGTTTCACAATACGAGCATAAAAAGGGATTCACTCCAGAGTGTTTCCTCCTGTACAATGAAAATGAACAAAATTAATGGATTTTAATTTTAAAAAATATTGTTTAAATTTTACAGTTAATAAGCTTAAACTTACATGTGTAAATTTAAGGAGGCTTTTTGAGCGAAACTCATTTTGCAATCAGGACATGGATAGGGTCTTTCTCCTGTGTGTAATCGTTGATGACTTTTGAGATTTGACGCACTACAAAAATTTTTGTCACAAACTTTACATTTGTACTCTATATTTTTATGAAGTCTTAGGTGAGCTTGAAGGAGAGATCGAGACGGGAAACATTTTCCTGTTTGAGAAAAAAACGAGAAAAAAAGTATGTTAACACAAAAAAAATTATTATGACTTGCACATAAAAGTTTTTTGCCTTACCACAATGATCACAGAGAAAAGATTTTGTGGTGGTATGAATTGGGACATGTTGATTCAAAGAATTTTCATCTTCAAAGATGCTCGTACAAAAGTCACAGGGGTAGACGGGAAGTGTAGCACGATGAATTTTGCTCTCATGTTCTTCCAGTAAACTACAAGTATTAAAGGCTTTTTTGCAAGTGACTACATGACACTGAAACTCTCCTTTGTGTACATTCATGTGGGTCATGAGGAGAAGAGGTGATGAGAAAGATTTACTGCAAACGTCACATGTAATATTGGATGCAAGATAATCTTTAACATGATGACGATGAAGATGGGCATCAAATGCCCTTTTTTGTCCCATTGTTTTTCCACAAATTGGACATGTCATCATTTTCTTTTCCTGAAGCATACACAAAAAAAATATTATGATGATGCGAATAATGTTCAATTAATGTAATGTGGAGTGTAGATTAAAAATGGAGATTATTTATTACCATGTGAACTTTTTGATGAGCCTTTAGAGTTGTTCGTGAGATAAACTTTTTGTTGCATCTTTCACAGGCAAGTAACTTTTCTGTTTGACATTAAATAATAATAATTAGATACCTATATTTAATGTAGATTTAATGTTTAGTACTTATGCAAACAATATTTTAATCTTTACCTATATGAGTACGAGTATGAAGTCTTAAACTGTATTCTTTTGAGAAAACCTTGTCACAAGATTCACACTGAAAAACTGGTTCAGTCTGTTCCGATGTTGATGGCTTCTCTCCCGTTGTTGTTGACTCTAAGATACTGTCATTTTGATTTTCTTCTTCCTCTTGTTGAGCACCACTATTAATCCTAAAATTAAAACAACATTTTAAACTTGTAATCTAGAGAAATTATAAATGTGACATTTATAATTGATTAAAAATAAGTGACTTACACATGAATGACCTGACGACTGGAATCTTCACTTTCAAGTCTGACAATTTCAGGTGTGTCAGAACTAATTTCCTTATCCTTTTGGCCACCGTCACCTTCTACATCAGGAGGAGGATTACTATTCCCAACATTATTAGCACCAACTTGATTCTCAGACAAGTTGACAACTTGCAGTTTACTCTGTATCATTTGTTGAACTCGATGAACATTCCATTCTAAACAAGAAAACAAAATTCATTTATTCTAAGATTGTACAGCGTGAGTTAGTAATTAATAATATTTCATGTTAGTTGTGATATAAATATTTATTTAATTAATTTACCATGATAGAATGACTCATCAATGAGATTTTCTGCACTTTCTCCCCAAAGAAATCGAGTATTAGTTTGAAGAACGAGATAACTAATTTCTGTACTAAGAGTGACAAGATCATCCCTCCATTGTAGAAATTTAGAGTAGAATTCCCGTAGATTCTCAATTTTCTGTTGACAATTGTCACAAAATCCCAAATGATCTTCTGTCGAATGAAGGTAGGCAGAGTCTATAAATGCAATCTCTGCTATACTTTCCTTCAATTGCCGAACACTGGACAGTCCAGAGGAGGCCGTGACGACTTTGGTGCATAGTAAACAAATTATTTGTGACGACTCAAGACCATCAACCAAAACTTCATGAGAGGTTGATGTGGACGACGAAGAGTCACCCAGTCCAAATGGAAACACATCAAATTTTACAGTCACTCGATTCCCAAAATCTGTATTTATCAAAGTTTCTTCCATTCTTGCAAACACAATTTACATGTCAACTTTAATACAATAACAATTCCTGTACACTCCTCTTCAAGTTTTAATTGAACATGTAGTTGTCACACAAAACAATGTAATAATAAGATAATTAATCTTGATTATAAAAATATGATAAATAAAAAATAGAAAAACATGCAAAGATTCTCAATTTGTTTCAAAGGCGTTCGTATTTCCCACTCTCAATGACAATGATTTCTGTAAAATTTGTAACAAAGATTTCTAATTTTCATTAGTTTTTGCATAAACTTATCACTCATCAAATTGAAACTTATTAGTGTATTTTACGTGAAAATACAATAAATGAAAAGGGAGTTAAATTCTAGTTGTCAATTTATAATAGACAATTTTTTAATGATCTCATTAAAAGAGCAAACTTTTACACATGCAACCTTGATAGTTTTTGTCGGATGATTCTTTTTCAGTTTTTTCAAAAAAGCTATTTTAATTTATAATCTATTCCACTCAATTAATACATTTGACATTCGACCTTGTCTATTTGGTTTTTTTGATAACGGAATTTCCTATAAAAAATTAATTACTATCATCATGACGTTATCCAGAGGATCGTTAATGAGCATCTATTTATTTTTCTTTGTGTACAATTTCATTTAAAATCTAGACAGTAAAACTGACACTGTCAAATTACATTACATGTACATATGGCGCATTCATAAATAAGGTATTCTATTTTCATCCAAAAATAAAATTGACTTATCAGACTGTCCCTTGTTTCACAGAGACCCCCATCAATTCTTCCTCTGTAAAAACTGGTCAGGATCCATGAACCCAATCAAATTAAATACAAAAATCCTCTTTTTTATTCGAGTTTACTAAGATAAGCGAGCGGAAGGAAATAGGAAATGGTGATAGAATGGAATCTCTCATTAAATTTTATTTTTTAGTAAAATAAAATAAACTACATGATTTTCAACCTTCAAACAATGCCAGTAAAATGCAATACTTTTGCTTCATAAATTAAAATTGCATGTCTCCCAAAAGAAAATGTATTTAAAAATTCACTACTCCGTCAATAGTGCAAAAAATGTATTTATTGTGGGGACAATATTGTCCGACAATTGCAAAAATTCAACATACAATAAAATCTCGTCCTTTTGCATTTTGAAGCTCCTAGACTGACTTTTATAACAAGGAGCCGAATAACTATGATTAAAATGAATTAAATATTATCTTTATTATGTATGATACAATATTGCTCTTTTGTTTTCACGCCGCACACTCTACCATTTACATTTTTTTACATTTACAACCACCATTATCATGCACAACTGTCAAAAAAGCCAAAAGCCAAGTCACAAAACTTTATGCAAAACAAGGAGGGAGGAGGAGAATAAAAATTTTATTAAAAAAGAATAAAAATAACAATGTAAAATTATATTTAAAAAGTTTACACTTGAAATTGTCAATGATTTTTTTGCCCATTGTTCTACAATTATTGTTACATGAATGATGGGTTCTCTAAATTGTATTAAAGTTTGGTTAAATATGGATGGTTCAAAAAATATTATCAAACTGTCAAGTCATAATTATTTTTTTTTGTTTTGTCAACAATTTCCCATGCGTAGATTTTTTTTTCTTTCGCAATTTGTAATTTGCAAAATTGCAATGATGATTAACACGTGTCATGTTGTTTCATGTTAAAGAACATGGTTTAAATAAATTTTTTTGGAGATAATTAAACAGGAGAGACAAAAGAGCCAAGGTTTATAAATTCCTGTACAAGAAAATAACATGTACATTAAGGGGAAACGATTTGTGTGACTTGAATTATTATAGGATGTGTAGTTAATTTAATGTTAGTTCCTCTCATAAGAAAACGACGAAGAAATATTTATGTACTTACAAGTTGCTAAACACATGTCCTTTTTATGTAAGGACGATTCTGACCTGCAGCGGACAGTCGTCGGCTTTTGGTTTTTATCACCAAAAACCATCAAAAATAAAACAAAAGCATTCTAGACATATTTTTCAACTCCATGATCATGATCATGATTATTTACATAATACCAGCAAGAGAGAGACACATATTATGGAGGGTGTAGACCATATAATGTAACTTTTTTTTATAGTTCAAAAGCCACCAAAATGATCATTAAAGATAATCACATTATAGAGTCATGTCATGTGATCATTATTAAAAAACATTATGTGAGGACATAATCAAAGTTTTTTGTTTAAATTTTCATTTTATAAAAAAACAAAGACCTTCATACATTTTTCGTATAAATAGCAAAGAGTCGAGTTGAGAGTTGAGAGTCTGTTGTCGTCAACTCATAAATTCAAGTGATCTCGGATTTAACACAGAGAGAAGAGGAATACTTCCATATATTCCATTTCCTCAAAAATATTTTTTCACTTTTTTTGGAAAATTAAATTCAAACAAGATTTGCAACATGAAATTTGTTTGTGTAAGTTTTTTTTGTAAAAAAGTGTTGTTTTAGTTTTGACTCGGATTTTACAACTAAATTAATTTTTTAGGCTTTATTGGTGGCCAGTTTTTGCGTGGCTTATGTCACTGCAGCAGCAGCTCCAGTTGAAGAGGTCAACATTGATCCTGTGTCTGCCGTTGAGGCAATTGAGGGAAAGGCTCAAGGGCCAGGACTTGTTGACGGAAAGAATGGCAAAGTACAAAAGAGAGGACTCTTTGGCTGGGGATGGGGTGGACCTGGTAATTATTTTGATTGTCAAAATAATTTTGTATGAGTATTTTTCTAAAATTTTTGTTAATTTCTCCAGGATTTTATGGAGGCTGGGGTCCTTATGGGGGTTATGGATGGGGTGGATTTTATGGAGGAGGCTATGGCTGGGGTGGCTATGGTGAGAAGTTAATAATATTTTTGGAAGCGAAAGTAATTTTCTAATTAAATTAACTGTCTTTTAAATTAAATTAATTGTCTTTTAACAGGCTGGGGCGGTTACTACTACTAAGCGACGAATACAGTTTCCGTTTACAAAAGTGTTTAACGTTCTACTCTATAATTTGTATTTTTTTTAACTGTCATCTCCAAGAGTTCCTCCGTCTGATTTATTTTTTCTTAAAATGTGTCCTTTTCTTTGGGTTTCCGGTTTTGGGGTCGGGTTTTTTTCCGAAATATGTCTCTTGTGTCTAAATTAATTTCAATTGCCCTTCATCCAATGATTCTATACTTTTTTACAATTTTATATCCTTTCCTCTCCAAAACTTTTGTCCATAATGTACCTTTTTCCAGTGGAATTGTTCCCATCAACAAGAAATCCTATCCTGTAGTGAATTGAGCTCATGAATACTAAACTGTGATGAAATAATTATTAATTAATCTAATCTTTATGTACCTGTAAAACCTTAATATATTACCTAACTTGTATGAATTCAGATTTTTTTTTTGCAATTAATCATACTAATTTCATAAAAATATGACAAATTTTTCTTGGAATTAAAAGAATAAAAAACAAAATCATCGACTTTGAATAATTCTACTCCATTTGCCATTAAATTTCACCTTGTCTTTCATTTTCATTCATTCATGTAAAATTATGTTATCATGATTTAATTGAAAATAAGATTTACGACTAAAATCACGAATTTATCTTTCATCATTTTCCATTCTCTCTGATTTTCATCCAAGGATTGAGTTACATAAAACACACAAAAACTCTCGTTCACTTTAGTCGACGGAGAAACACGGACTGAGGTAAAAGTGAATGGAGTTGATTTGTGTGTGCCGGATTTATCTTGGTTTTAATAAACTTGTGAGGAAATGTTATATAATGAATATAATTTTATAACCTACATTCTACAATCATTACAAGACATACAATCCTCTCTCTCAGCTGGTTCTTATTAAAAACAGAAAACTGACAATATTAATTGTCATAATGTCTGCCTCTCTGATGAATAGTTGAGATAAAAATGGCAACCATCCCAATGCACTGTCTCATGCTCTTATTCCCTTATTTTTAGCAATCAAGACAAGAAGTAGGACGAGTCTCACAGAAAATGGACTTTCAATGCAAATGCAGGCTCTCTCATTTTGAGATTGTCCCCCAAAAAAAGACAATAAAAATTTACCCGATTAAAATTTATATGTCAATCAGAAATAATAAAATTGTGATATTAAATCCCCATTTCTTTTGTCCCTCTCTATGTCCTCCTTGATTGCCCTACAAAAAAAGAATAAATGAGACAATGTCATCATGACTGTCGTCGTCCGAAAGAATGACAAGAAAATGTTTAATTATTTTGTAATTAAGCTCTCAGTCTGATCAATAATTCCATTTGTAGGAGACAAAGACTGATTGTAACACCTTTTTAACTTTTACTTAATTTTTAAAAGCTCAAACAATTTATTTTTAGTATAAATACAAAGTCGCATTCCACTCATTAATTCAGTTTATTTTCTTTTAGCTTGACTAATTTTAAATATTCTAGTTATTTTTTAAAATTTTGTCAAATTAATTTATTTTGACTCTAGTTTTATTCAAAAAAAAACTGATCACAAGATCACAATGCAAGGATTCAAGGTAAGACTTTAAAATCATTTTTTAAAATAAATTTTGTCCCTAATCTTAGCATTAAATTATATTTAATTTAAATAATATTATTACGTTGTAAAGTTACAACAAAATATTTTGGAGAATAATATTTAATTCTCGTTTAGTCGTGGTAGGGAGAGTCTGAGGTCTCTCTCTCTCACTTTAGACAAAATTGTGAGAATAATGACGGGGAATTATCTAAATATTTCACAACATTTCGTGCTACAAAGTCACTAATATATTTTTTTCCCTCTAATTTGTAATTAACAAGGTTACAACTTTACAGGTATGGGGAAGTAGAGAGAGAATATTTTTTTGTAGACATTTTGGATTTTGGCTCAACCTATTTAGGTGAACTCTTTTTTTAAAATAAAGAGTTATTAAATAATACTGATTAAATATGACAAGTTGGACTAAAAATTAGCTCAAATGTGCATCCATGTAAATATGAATGAGTGCTTTTAGAGGATGGATTATGTAAGGAGCATGCCACCATGAAAAGAATTATTCTCCCCTGTCCATTCACAATTTATATCTCCCTTTCTGCTCCTTGAGCAAAGAGCAAAAGAGTCAAAAACTAAAGTGGGGGAGGAAGAGGGGGAGGGGGTAGTAAAATTGAAAAAAAAACATTAAAAAAATTATTTTGTAACCAAAAATCGTCCTAACTAGTTCACTCGGGAAAAAAAGCATTTTTGATGAGAATTGTTTGTTGTCTAAAGGGGGGCTTTAACTATAACTGTATGATTAATTATTTTTTTAACTGATAAGTCACTCTAAAAGTGTTGACTCTACACAAACACAAACCGTTAATTTTGTATTCTAATTGTTCCGAGTGGATTGTCGACTTTAAACAATTTGTGAGAGATGGTCATGGACTCTTACCCATACAAATTATGGGCAAAAATGCAAGACAAAAATTTAAGCTTCCTTCCTCTCACACAGCACAGGTGTGAACATGAAAAAGAATTTTAACAGGAAATGAAAAAGAAATATTTTTTTTATGAAATTTTTTGGTTCCTTTGTAAAGAGTACAAAATATTTTTCTGTTTAAAAAAAAAGTTGATTAGAAAATAGAAATTATATAATAATTTTCTTTCTCATGAATGAATTCTTGATTCTTATCAGGTATTAAGTTTTGAACATGTTTTAATCAAGTTTTCACACATTTTCACCTTGTTTAAACACTACGCTACAATTAACAAATTATAATTATGGCAATTAAATAAAATTTTAAATTTAATTTTCTAACGTTATCAGATTTTAACCTCCTTGGTCCTAACCATGTCACTTGTCCTGGTCACCATGGCAGATGACAGACCTTCAAGAAAAAGTCAAGTGACGAGGAGTGACGACGATGAGACAGGCAGGATTGCCAAGAGGGGAGTTTATTATGGACATGGCCACAGTCATGGTCACTATTCTGTCATCCCAGCCATACCCGTTCATTATCATTCAGGTAAAATTTAGAGACCATTTATTTTATGTAATCTCCTACTCACTTTCTATCCTTTTTTTAAAAATATATATTTAAATATGTACATGTTTGTAAATAAGTTGGAGAAGAATATGTATTACATTTTATTGGCATAAAATGGTAGACATTTAATTCTCCTTAATTTTCTCCTTTATCAATCCTCTCCTCTCTCAATGGACAGTTTTATGAGGGGGAGAGGAAGCCATTAAAAACAATGTAGAAGAATACATACCAAATTTATTATGTACACTCAATTAGGAAAATCAAATAAGCTTTCTTTAAATGAATTTATTTTTTTTAACCAACCATTATTACTATAATAAAAATTCTTTTTTGTACATATTTTATACATATGAAAGGTTATATGTACCATCAACCATTTTCTCTCTCTCTCTTTTACAAATAAAGCTCTCAATTAACTACAGGTAGTACATACAGGCCTTTGATCTTTTTAAAATGCACTTGGTTTGGCACACGCACAATTTGTGTGTGTAAAACATACAAAACTGTAATTGATGTTTGCAAAAATGTTTGCCATTTTTATTTACAGAAAGAGAGGAATTGACAATTTATGTATTCTTGTACTTTTTTTAAAAAACTAGCCAAACTTCAATTTTGTCACTTTCTTCTCGGAATATTTTTTACTACTATAGAATGTACAGAATGTACATTTTTTCAAGTTAATGATGTGTTTTGTGTCTCGATCTTTAACTGTAACTATACATGTATATTAATATGTATAACTTATAGTATGCAGTTAAAGGTTATGTCGTTACATTAAAAATCAAATCAAGTTTTTTTTTTGTAAAAAGACGACAATCATTCAAAGATGTGCACTGCATCCCATTGTCTGTCTAACGTCTAGAATCTTCCCTTCTTTTTTTGTAAATAACAGGAAATTGTGATCATCTCACTTACGATCGTTAATTGACTTGACTTGTCTAGTGTTGACGATTTTTAAATTGACATGAAGGAAATTAATTTTTGTCATGAATATTTTCTAAATAAATTTTTTATTTTATTATGTCTCTCTCTCTCTCTTGAACAGGTTATTCTCATGAGTATGGCCCCCCTCCTCCTCCAAGTCATGGCAGTCGATCTCCTCCTTCTCAGCATGGACCAGGTCATAGTTACAGTCACTATCAACCACCAAGTCATGGTCATTATATTCGTCATCAACCCCAACCCCCCTCTCATTATCCCTCCCCCGTTTATGGCCCACCACCGACTCAACCACCTCAACATCATCACTACGGTGAGTCAAAATTTATTTGACAAAATTAATTTAAATTTATGCCCAAGGGTCATTTATTTTGTATGCAGGTCACCAACTGACTCACTACGTGACACCGACCTACCATCATCATCAACCTCACTACCATGGCTTTGGCTACCATTAAAAATAATCTCAAATTTACCAGGCTGTACCGTACCGACTACGGACATTTAAAATTTTGTTGACAATTTTAAAAGTCTAATTAAAACTAATGGGATTAAATTAAATAAAAAATGAGCCAAAAATAATAAATTAAATTGTAATTTTCTATTTAATTTTGATTTTTCGGCATAATGAAATGAGACAAGATAATTCTTAAGAAATTTTTTTTTACATTGACAAGATAATTATTGATGAGGGTTCATTTATCTTTTGATGGACATTTTATATTATAAAAATTCCATGTTAAATTATGAGACAATCCCATTTAACTGGGGGAGAGTGGTCTACTCTGCATAACTAAAATATTGAGTTAAAATGTAAAACTAGAAAAAAATAGAAAGGGAGCAAATAATTCAGTAAAAACGACCACCATGACTGTTGACTGTTAAAAAGCCCCACAGGCCACTCATTAAATGACAGGAGCAAATGTTTTAACTACAAGTGTCTTTTTTTTAATTGTTCAAGCCAATTCAAATTGGATACCCTCAACCCTCATCGTAGTGATCTTTAACATTACATTTTAAAATGTACAATTAAATTATTATTAGGAGCTAAATGAACTTTTTTTTAGTGTTTTTAATAAAACATTAAAACTTGAATTAAAATATTTAACAAGATGGATTATTTGCATAGATAATTTCAAGTTTTGAGTATAGAAGAGCATTTTAAATATCATGACAATGATTAGGATGAACAAGATAAGGAATTGGTAACAAGAGATTTTGAAGAGATTTTTGATAAAAAAAACATTTCTCGTTACAAATTCCATTCCCATTCACTCTCTCAAAATTTCTTGGTGTGTGTCATATGTACCTGAGTTGTTTTTTAGAGAGAAAAAAAAAGAGTTCTGCTTGGGGTTTTTTTCTTTTTACGAGTAAACTCATTTGGAGAGTAAAATTAAGATAAAGATAAAAACAACAAATTGAGAAAATGCATCCAATCTATTCAACTCTTTATAAAATATTAAGGCTACAAAAAAATTATATATCTAGAACAAGAACAAGACCAGACCATATAATGAAGGTTTAAATGGTTGAAATCATTTCAGATACGGATCAATTATTTCTGAGTATGTCCGCGTGTGTGAAGTGTGGGTACACACATGAGGAAGCTGAGGAAGTGCATGGGAGCAGAGCAAATAATAATAACAATTAATGGAATCGAAAAAAGAGGAAGGAATTGAGAGCATTTTTTTTATCTCCACTTGTCTTGTACCTTGTCTTATTATTTTGGATTATATAAAAAGGTGAAATTATTGAACGTCGATTTTTTGGGGTAATTTTTATTTGTGGAAAAATTGTGACTCAAGACTATGTGACTTATCTACTTAATGTTATCTGTACGTATCTCATGTATATACAAATGAAAGTTTTTTTGTGTACATATTTTTACCCCCCAAAAATGCCCAATGTAAATGTAATGGATGGTAATAATAACTTTTGAGCATGTAGAGCCAAGTATTTTTGCACTTTTGACCAACGAACAATGACGATGAGTGAGGCAGGGAGAGAGAGAGAAGGACCCACAGACCAAGTCTTG
>JAQIVZ010003086.1:0-16040 GCA_034700945.1 Arrhopalites spinosus | reverse complement strand
AGCCTTTTGTAAATGCTTAAATTACTTGACCCCAAGTATTTACAAGACTTGACCCCACTGTTTTTATGATTAAATTATTTGACGCCATTGTTTTTATGATTAAATTACTTATCTTACAATTATGCTGGTCAATTAAATTCATTTTTAAAACGTAAATCAAAATAAAAAACACAAATTCAACTTAAAACAGTAATTACCAATTAATTATAACGCATTAATTTAACTTGATGCACATTTAATCAGTATAATGACTAAAATCATTTACCTCTTATTAACATGGGTAGTGGTGGTAGTGGATGGGACATGATTTTGAACATTCAAAAAAAAAGTTCAAAATTTTACAAAATTTCCAAACAAAATGTACTAGCAACGTACATAACGACCACGACGGTACGTTTCTCCATCCACCCATCCAATTACAGTTAAGAACTACAAAATGTACATTGAGAAAGACCATTTAAATGGTCTGTCTTTGTTAAATTACAATTAATTTAATTTTTGACTTGTAAATATTTACCATCAAGATAAGTAAATGGAATTTAAACCAAGGACATGAATCATTTTTTAATGGCTCCCTATTTTCCTGACTTAGTACAATACACAATTAATTAACAAAAAGGGACTTGAGAATAGAAACAAGTCAAAAAAATTTACAATTTCATGGGGGCAAGCCAAAGGAAGGTTGAATGACACAAGGACGACAGACATGAGACGGAAATTTCTTTTAATTTTTTTTGAAACAATTTAACAAAGTAATTTTAGCATCACAAAATCAATTTTTCTACAAAGGTCATGCAACAGAAAACATTTGTACTGTTAAATAGAAAATTTTTGAAACTTATTTTGCCTCTCGCCTTGTCTCGCACAAAGACGGGCTTTTGGGAGGGTGAAATTGTTGAACAGGGTGACCACCTGTTCAATTTCAATTTCAAGCTTAATTCAAAATAATTTTTAAGGTTAGTCTTAAGTTTTATAATTTACTTTAATTTTAATCATTTTAAAAAAAAATTGTTCAAGGAGGGGAACCGGAAACACAAAAAAGATAAAATTTATTTTTGAAATCAAACCTCCAGAGCAGTTTACCAATAGACAGCTCTATTTTACTTGTAGTCAACTCATTAAAATGTTCATTTTTATGGCTATGACTATGACAGTAAAATTTAGTCCAAACTTCCCAACAGTTTTTGAGCTTAAATTTCTCTTAGTAAACATTAAATTATGAATTTTAATTAAAAAGCTCTTTAGCCAATGTACAAAACTAAATGAAACATATTTTGTTTTTTTTTCTTTGGTTAAAATTTTGTCCTTGAATGACATCAACAAACTGTCATTTTTTATGTTTAGAAAATAAAATGACGATTTTCCATCATGTGTTGAAAAAAAAAACACTCACTGAAAAATATAAAGGGGACTTTTCAATTCAATTCAACCAGTGACGTCTTTCCATCTATACAGATGAGACTAACAAAAATTTTCGTTTTTTTAATTCCCTTTTTTGAAAATCAAAAATGTTTTTGATGAACTGAGAAACATTTTCGACGGCGTAAAATTATTTTTGAACCAAAAGTAGTGCCAACAGTAATTATTTTTTCATTTTGAACATTTTCTGTGTTAAATATAAAAAATGGTCAAAATGAAAAAAAAACAAAGTAAAATAATAAATTTTATGAGTTTACTTTGTAGTGAACTAATTAAAAAGTTTAATGGCCCAATGTCAATCTTTATAGTTATGACAGTCAAATTTAGGTCACCATACTTCCCAACAGTTTTTGAGTAAATACTAAATTATTAATTTTAATTTAAAAGCTAAAATTTAGTTGACGTCAAATTTTCACTTTACCAAACAAACGACCACTGTCGCCATAATAAATTGTGAAGGTTTAATTGCAAAGTGAAATTTTCCCCTTAAAAGCCTCTCACAACGTTAAAAACTTTTCACCAACATTAAATTTCAACGCTCATGACATGTTAAATATCGACCTGTTGTTATTTTTGTGGTTTCAAAATGTGAACATAGACATTGTACAAAACTAAATAAAAAGTTTTCTTTCCTTTTATTGTGCACATTAAGTCTTAAATGTGATGTTGTGTTCCACAATAATTGTGTTATTAGATCAGTTACAAAAATGTCCCGGATTTGGACTTGCCTAAGGTAGCTTATGTACTTTTGTAGTACATTCGGCTTTGGCCCTTTGGGCTTCAGCCTTGTGTCCCGACACGAGTTTTCCAATTTTTAATCAAATATATTACCTATAAGGTAAAATATTTAATTAATATATTTAATTTAATAGATATAATTAAATTGTTATCTTTTCCAGTAAATTCATTTAATGAGTGACTTAAGTGAGTGACATCTTCAATTAACAAAATTTTACTTTGACTTTTTGTTTTTATTTTAGCCTCTCCCACATTTTAGTTGAGCTTCTTCGTCATTCTTTAATTCTCACAACATTTTTCGTGTCTCCCCAACAAAATAAAATTAATTTGACCAAAAAGTGCAATAAAAAAACAATCAAAAATTCAAAATGTTGAGTAAAAAGGCGCTCTGGGTATTTGGTAAATTTGTGAATTTTGGCTATCGATGCCATTTAAGCCCGTACTCATTCTCCAGACGATCCGCCACATTTAAGTTTGACCCCTCCCTTCGTCTCTGGTACAGAATTTGTGTGTACATGAGCGTCTCTGTTGTGTACACAATTTTCTTGATTTTTCGATCTCTCCAAGAATTTGACAAGGTGGACGTGCCCATGGACAAAAAATTTGGTGTATTTTTTACGACGGTCATTTTCTCAGGATTATTGTTTACTCATTGGATGACCCTAAAAAGTTATGGGCATCAGCACAACATTCTTAACGCCATCTTGGCCACTTCATCCTCCCTTACACGTAACAAAATTAATTATACCTAATAATTATAATTATGATTATCAACTATAATTATTATATTATAACTAATAATTTTCTCTATTAAAAATTGTCATTTTTAGGTCAACTGGGACTTGAAAGGAAGAGTGTGGAAGGTCAAATTGCAGGACGTTTGACGTCTTTCATTTTTTTCTATTTTTTCTTGACCACCGTGAGACTGCTTGGATGCATCATGAGACTGGAAGCAAAAGACTTTGTGACGTCACTCTCATCCCACCCACGTGCTCTCGGTTTCACAGTTAAATTAATGGGCGGGATGTTCCATGGTTTTATTTTTGCTTTTCATTTTTATGCGTACATTTTGTACGTCTGAATCTCCTCCCTCTACGTCAGTAGCCTCCTCCCCATTGTGAGACAGAGCAGGTCAAAATTCCATTCAAATTTTTAATTAAAATTAAAGTGGACGTGAATAATTAATTAAATTAATTTTGTGTATTTTTCAGTATTCAAGAAAAGTATTCAGAAAAATTGGTAAGATTGTCGATGAGGGACCTCTGTGGGTGTTACAATGAGTTGAGTATTTTACAAGTAAATTTCCAAAGTGTTTTTGGCCTTTTTCCTTTGGGTTTTGAAGTAGTGACCGGCACCGTTGCCATTATTCTCATTTTTTTGGCTGTGGTCACCTCCTCGATTGTATTTGTCTTTAGGGGAGCTGTGACATTTTTGAATATTATGCTCATCTTCAATCAATATGCCAACCTCCATGATTCCTCCATTGCCATGATTGACTCCTGGAAGCGGGTGAAGGCGTCCGTGTGGTTCTCTAAATGGCGGGAAGGGTGTCGACCAATTATTTTAAAATTGCCGCTGTTTAACTTCACTCATTTAGTTGGAACCCTTGTTCTGAGATGGAGCTGATTTTGGCGGTTGTTTTTGCTGGCCCGGAGGTTTGGGCATATGGGGAATATCGTCATTGATCTGCTCAAGTTCCAACGCGAGCCCCTGTACCAAACCAAATTTTGACCTCGTTGACCCCAATTACGAGTTTCATTAGAATATACGTACCACGTCGTGTTTGCAATAACAAAAGGTCATCAAGGTCATAATGAAAATTAGGAGAAGGACTCTCATCTTTTTTCTTAAATAAAAATCTTCCCGGTTCCCAATTAATTTAAATTAAATTAAATTAAATTTTTGGTTCATAATTTTGACTATCAACTTTTTGAATATGAACAAACAAAAATTGTAAATAAAATTAGAGTCTTAACTAATTAAAAGTTTTTAATGAGTCAGTTAATTTTGCAATAAAAATTTAAAGTGGTTTTTTTATATAAAGACCATTCGAAGAGTCACATGATTTTATTCTGAAATTGTTTGCAAATAATTAGCAAGCATTTTTTGTGATTTTATGGCTTATAAAAATTGAACGTCATTTAAATAATTTTTTATTTAATTAAAAATTACATTCTTTGGCATTAATTATCATGAATAACAATAAAATGTATAAATTATTTTTGCAAATATTTTGCACACAGAAAAATATTTGACACTACAAAGTTTCCATTGGCTGGTTCCTCACTGGGGGCGTGTAACTTTGACATTTTGGGAAATTGTACGGTGCTTGCGGCATCTGTGATGGAGTGCCAACCTAAAATGAACCAATTATTAAATAATTATTAAAAATTAATTATTTTTGCGAAATTCCATTTTACCTGAAAAACTAGAGCCATTCCTCGTTCCTGAAATTTTAAACAAAAAATTAAATAATGCTGCGATTTGAAAATTAAAAATAATTTTAATAAATTACAAATAAAATAAATTCACCTGATGAAATTCAATGTGACAATGAAAGAACCAAAATCCGGGATTATTGGCGCGAAATCTCAAAATTGTGTAGCCGCCATCCGGTACATAAACCGTATCTAAAATCATAAAAAATGAATTCTCCCGCCCAATAACATTAAAAAAATATATTCTTACCTTTAATTGGCGCATTGTATCGTCGTCTTCGTATCAAACCCTTAAAAAAAGGAGAAGCCCAGCTTTAAAAGCAATTTGGCAATTTCACTTTCGGTCAGAATTGGCTGAAATTGGCTGAATTGGCTTTCCGTGACCTCTGTCGAAGGTTAAAGTCAAAATGATCTCGAGAATGGTCAAAAAAATTGAATTTCAAAAAAGTAAAAAATCAGTTTCATAGAGCATATGATTCTGTTTATAGGTGAACTTTTTCAGAATTTTAGGATAAACAGGAGACCCAGATCAAGACGGTGACCCAAAACAAGTCATCTTGACCTCTGAAGGTCAAGAAAATGAGAAATGTGTTATGACCACAATACAAACTTAGATCGTAGGGTCAAGGAGAGTCTTTTCGTCCGGTTTCAGAATTTTTGTACGACAACTAAGTTTTTTGGTCATATCGTACATATGGAGCATATATTGACCTGTGGAGGTCAAAGGAGGCAATCCCTTTTAAGGTGTAATGACAACTATTGATCCTGGTCACCAGGAGCACCTCTCCACCAAATTTCAGCCAATTCTGACGGAAATTGAAATTGCTCTTAGAGCCGCCCTTCTCCTTGAAAACTTAAATTAAATTAAAATAATTAAATTAATTTTACTTGAGCATCCATCCGTTGAATCGTCTCTGCCTCCGTATTATTCCCCAACTTCTCCAATGCGACCACTCTGAACGAATGACCATGAAGATGGAAGGGGTGGGAAGCGTCAAATCGGAATCCACTAAAATTGGTCAAGTTTTTCGAAAAAGTGAAGTAATAATAAAATCATTTATTTAAAAACTTAAAATTCCCGCCTTACCGATCCACCAAAACAATTTCAACAACGGAATTGAGAGCCACTTTCAAAAGATGCGTGCAACGACAATGTTTTTTGATACAGTCAACGCCCTCTCTGATTTTGGACTCCAAATTACAAGCATTCATTTGTCCAATTGTTTCTCTTTGGGTTAGAGGGGGTGACACTAAATTAAATTAATTTCAATTAAATATTTGACAAAATTAAATAATTAAATTGATAATTTTACCTGGCATGATATGACTAATATAATTAAATTGTGGTAAATAATGAACAACATTTTGGCGCCCCTTTCGAAAACTAGGAAACTGTCTTTGACCCTTGCCAAAAAAATTGACATTCTCAATTGGTTTAAAATCAAATTGAATATAAAATTGATGATCCGCATAATCTTGTAAAATTATTTGAGGGTCATCGTCGTAATCACTAGACATTTCAGCCACCGTGATGGTTCTACCCAACACCCCGGGGGCCATATTGACGGGGTTTAATTGCTGTAAAATTTTAAATATTGAGAACAAATAAAATAATTTTTTTTGTTTGTTTTTTTATCAAAATTCAAATACCACGCCAAAATTTGAAGGAGCCGCGTCGGCCCATCGCTGGATAATTTGAGGTGGCAAAGTGCCCTCTGGCACGCCCTCATAATTAAGAACAGCCAATTGGAAAAGCCCGTTAGTCTCACAGTCCAATAGTCCTCTAACTTTGATCCAATAAGAGCCAATTGGCTGATCCCCGCGCAAAATGAAATCAAATCTCTCCCCTGCTTGTAAAACCAAAGACTCAACAGTGATGGGCACGAGGTCAAATCCATCGCTGGCTATGACCTGAAGTCCGTGACCTTGCACACTCAATTCTACTGGACACAAAGTGACGCCATTGCTAATGACCCTCATTCGATAAGAATAGCCCTTTTGTATCCAAATTTCGTGTAGGGCCACAAAGGTTTTAGCTGTTGTTTGTAAAGTCTGTGCGGTAAATTTAAATTATTAGAGCCGGCGCCAAATTATTGAAATTTTTATTAAATAAAATGTCACTGACCTCATACGGTTGAAAATTGGTAAAAAATCCGTTGGGGAGCCCCCGCCCATTTATTAAAATATGTTGAGGCAATTCCCTTTGATCCCTAATGTGACCTCTTATATTACTGGAGAGGGCGAGGTCACCAAATATATCCCAAATCAAAATCTCATGTTCTGGGAGGTCAAAATCGTAGAGGTCATCGTCACGTGATGGTCGTCTGACTATGAGAGGACCAAAAACGCCATCTGCTCTCTGAAGCCCGGCATGACTATGCCAAAAATAAGTTCCGGATGTGGGCGTGTCAAATTCATATCTGAAGGTTGACCCAGGGGAAATGCCACACTACAAAAAATTCATTTTTATACTGTGAAAAGGTCAAAGGTCAATGTGGATCGTACTTGTGTCAGATGAGGAACGCCATCCATCCAAGGGGATGAACGTTGATGAATTCCATGCCAATGAATGGCCGTTTCTTGTCCACTCAATTTATTGTGAACGTCCACCACAATCGTGTCACCTTGACAAACCTAATTAGTAAATTAAACTTTAATTGTACACCATTAAAATTTAAATGACTTACTCTAATCGGTGGCCCAGGCATGAGTTTATTGACAACTGTCACGGGCATTTGTAAACCATGAGCTGGGAGACAGCCCGGGATGAAACAGTCACGTGTCACATTGGGACAATTCAAACAATGCGGGGAAAGGGTCAAATAATTCGCCACAGTAAAATTATACCCACAAGTCATCCTTGTCGACGGGTCATCATAACAAGGTCTTAAACAAGGATGCTTGTGCCCCTTAAAATCAGGGGTCACTTCATTAGTCAATTGGTTAGTGACCTTTTGGGATAAATTAATTATGCGACTTAATGGCACGTCACTGCCACCCTCCATAACTTCTTGGACCATGTCATACAGTTTCTGCGCAGGCGTGGAAATGGTCATGTGGTCCAGTTTGACATTTCTCGATTTTTTATCTTTCACCACCCACGCCAACAAATTTCGAGAAGAACTTGCCACTGGGTCTACTTCCGGTGATGTTACTCGCACTGGTGCTGCCACTGTCATTGACATTGACGGTGACGTCATTAGGTCACCCCTGTAGAGGCCATAGAGGCTCCAATTCCAATTCCAATAAAGTCTTGGGTCAAAAAACTGACCTTGGCACACACAAAATTGCACACAAATTATTGAAATTAAAATGAGCTTCATTTTAATTTAATCTCACAAGTCACATGATAAAATCATTGTTGACAATTCGTCAATCAAAAATAGTAGAAAAGTAAAAGTGTGCCAAAATTTAAAATTAGAAGAGAAGCCAACTGCCAAAATAGAAAATAAAAATAAATTAAATTCAAGGGAATCAAGACTGCAAGGAGTTGACGAGCGCAAGAGGAAAAGTTGAAAGAAAGAAGAAAAGTCGGTCATTGGTCAAATTAAAAGAAATAAAAATTTTCGCACTTAAATTCCCCATTTCCGTTTATCAAATAAATTGTGAGATGAAAGTTGTGAACTCGTTTCTATTTTTTTCTTGTTCTTCTTGATGTGAACGTGGGGGAACGGTAGCACAGATTTTTTTTATAAAAAGTAAATAAACAAGACGGGATGCCCATGTAATTTGTACAACTGTACATAAATAAAAAAGAAGCGACATAATTGGATTTTCTGGTTTATTCTTATTGAGATGTTCATTTTCTTGACGGCTGATTGACATTGAACTTTATCAACAATGCCCAAGGGGGACTCGTCCAGCCACTTTTACTCTCTTTGAGTCATCCTTTTTTCCTTTGTATAATGGCCACGCTCCCCTTTCATTTTTTGTGCTCTCAATTTTCATTTACAAGAGTGACGATGACTTGACGTGTACAAATTAGTTTAATTTTTTTTAAATCTTGTTTACTAAGCTGACTTGCCCTAATGAGAAGTTTTCGTTGAATTTTTTTCAGATGAAAATGAGAGCCACTTTTTATGGGAATTCGAAATGAGCTGCAATAGTTTTAATTTACTTGTGATTTATTACTGGCAAAAAAATGAGAATGATTTAAATGAAAAATTAAAGTTAACTTTTTTTTTAATACTTAATTAACTTGAAACCCCTCAAAGAGGACTATTTGGATTGGATTTTGATTTTGGTTAACCGTACACCTGTGAAAATTGGAATAAAATAATTAATTTTTTGAATAAGTTTTTAATTGGTGCAAGTTTTCCTAAAATTTTAAATAAATTATTATGAATATTTTAATAAAAAAAATCTTACTTTTACTGGGCGCCAATCTTTTGATCCTCCAAAAAATTCGGGGATTTGATCGGGGTCAATCTTTTGTCTCACAAGAGGTAACCATTTCTCTTTGTTTGTACCGTCTACAATTTTTTTAATTTAGTTAATTTTAGTTTAATTTATTTTGCTGTTTCAATTCAAGTTTTAATTTAATATGTAGAGACTTACGCAATTCAATTTTGTTGGCTAATGTCCCAAGAATTGGCTTGACCAATGTGTACACAGAGGAGAAGAGATAATTACCTAATTTTTAAAAAAATTAATTTAGCGGGTTGGCAAATATTTTAAAAATTGCGGGAATTTTGTTTCTTTTGCGTACTGTTGAGAAGGTAAACTTTTTTGATTCGGTCAGTGCCTCCACGATTGGCCATGACGAAATGGCGGGCCAATTCCAATACTTTTGCGACAGCTATTAAAAATTAAGTTTTTAATTTGTGATTAATTTTAATTTTTTTTGTCCAAAATTTTAATTGTATCTTAAATAACTAACTGCTCATAAAAGTTTTAAAAATTATTTACTTGGAGGATGAGTAAATTGCCGGTTATCGTAGCCCTCTAAAAAATGTAATTTTTTTTTAAATATTTCTACTATGAAAAAGTGTTAATTTTAATTGTAATTAAAATTACCCAAATCAGCGAGAATAATGTAATTGTTGGTGTTGGTCTTGAAAATGGTGGGACTTTCGTACATGAGAGTGTACATCTGTAAAATAATTAAATTTAAATTAATTTCCATTTAAATTATTATTATTTGTACAAATAATATACATAATAATTATTATTAAGACTAGACATACTTGGAGAGTATATTTCTGGAAATCCTTGACTTCCTGACTGTCTGGGCCCTTCTCCATGGTGGCCCTCATGTCCCACCGCCCAAATTCAAAAGCCATCACGGGTGTTCCATCTTGATCAAAGCCTGATAGGAAGTAGGGGTACCTACACAATAAATTATAATTTTAATTGAGCCATTAATTAAATTAAAAACAATAATAAAATTACTGTTTTAACTTACTGTTTCTTGAGCTCTTTGGGTGCTGGCCATGCCAAAATTTCCTTTAAAGAATAAATAAAATTTAAATATTTATTTAAATGTATTAATTAATTTTAAAATTAATTTTTGGGGCACTCACTTTGTGGTCATCCTCAATGACTTGAGAATGGGCAAAAAGGAACAAAGAGAAAAGACAAAGGAATCTCATCTTGTCCCTTATCAAAATAAAGTTAAATGAGATTAGCTTAATTAATTAAATGATGTTTCTTTCAGTGGAGAAATTGGACTGACAAGAAATTGAGTAACGTCTCCAGCATTTATATTTATACAAACGTTACCCCAGGGCAGTTCACCATCCCCTTACACAAATTTTACCATCATTAAATTTTTGCAACAATTATACTGTCCACTGCAAAATTTTGCAAATTCTATTCTAATTTCTACTTGACACAAAATACAAATACCAAAATTTTGCGAATGTTTTTAGTAAAATTGTGATAAATTCAAAATATTACTAAAAACGATAAAAACTTAATTTTTTGATATAAAAGAATTGCGAATTTGTAAAAATGAAAAGATTTTGGTAGGGGTGAAAAAGGGTAAGATGATGCATAACAAGTTTTTTTGCATGTAAATTGGTCAAGCTCCTTCTGGGTACAAATGATGGCAAGATTTTGTTTTTGTGAATGACAATTCAAGGTCGGCAAGATATTCACCAACTAGAAAACCACAAAATTCATTGATTACTCCTCCATTATTTTTATTACCTCCAATTCTCTCCATTGCAAATTATCAATTTTTTTTCATCAAAATTTTCCTCCTTTGTCATTGTACAGAGACAAAAAAAACAGTGTGGATGCTCCTTGGTCCTAATCCATGATTATCATTAATTATCCTCTTCTTATTTGTCATGTAGACACTCTCCATAAAAACTTGTTCAATTAGTTTTGAATTTTAATATTTCAGATAGTAACTACCTGGCAATTTGTAGTTTTCCATTGTAGGCAAAATTTTTAATTTGCATCTGTTGGGGGTATCATGTCTCTCTCTTTGTTTGCAAATTTCTGTAATTTGTTCTTGTAAATTATATCACCCATTTTTATTTTGTACATGGAGACTAGTTTTTTATCCCAACTTTTGTGGGCCCATCTCTAGCCATGGACAAGTTAAATATTGAGGGAGAAATTTATTTTACTTTTTTCTTTTGCAAAAATACAAATAATACATTTTTGCAAAAATGTATGACCGAAGGAAGGAATAAGAATAAATAATTATGTCTCAATTATATTTTAAATTGACGGATAGGTTTTGAGGATAAGAAAATAATTTTATTGTATGAACATCACGTCCCATTTTGTGCTATTTTTTTATGCAAAAAAAATATTTAATTTCTTTGTTTTGCTTTTGCAATTTTTTTTTGTAAAAATTAAGCTGGTTTAAATTACAGTTTTTTTTGTAGTACAAAAATTATGTGACAGAGATTTTTGAATATTTACAAAATTTTATTTGGGGACAAGGAGACCAATTTTTTTTTGCAAAATTTGTGATGGCACGTGGCGCCAATTTAAATTAAAATGAATAGTCAGTTTAATCTAATTGTCCCAGTTAATTGAAGGTAGTCAAGTTCACCAAATTTTTGGAGGCAGGACATTTCCATCGTGTGCCACAAAAATCGTAAAGAAATTCCTCTGCTATCCCCACCACTGTCAAAAGGGAAAAGTGATTGATGGAAATAAAACAATTTGTTTATAGTAAACAGCCAATTTATATTTTTTACATTCATCAAAATGGAAGGATGAGTAATGTGACCCCACTGACCTCTCATGGCATTTATATTACACTTATTCATTATTTGAGTCCCAACCCATAATTTCTAGACAACTTTTGTGGGTGAAAAATAGCCAAATTCGCAAAGGAGTTTTGTGCGGGGAAATTGAAATGAGGTTTAAATTCATTCGTGTCATTCAACTCTCGGATTTTAATATTAATCATTTAATATTAGTCATTGTTTTTGAAGGGAATTTGACACCAAACTGTCAAAATGTCATTTCATACTAAAATGAAACCAATTCATGATTCTATTTTGTAAAGAAAAAAATATGAGACAGACTCCTGCCAAAATTTAATTTAAAAGAGGATACGAACCACTCCACACGACACGATGAATAAAAAATTTATTGAGAGACTTCCTCGACTCGTTCTATTTTTCAGTGCTTGTCACTCCATCATCAATTTTCAACTTCATTTCGTTCATGCTGACCAAAATGGACTAGTCGAGGTACCCGTAATCAAAATTAATTTTTATTCATAAAAATCATAAATTATTTTTGGAAAAAAACAAGCTGACAATTTAAAAACTTTTTTTTTTGTATTTATTTTTGTTTATGGTAAAATTGTAAAAGGAGATTGATGACAATGGGAGTGGGAGTGACGTCATGTCTAGTGGGAACCACGACGTGGTTCGAGCTGATGGAAAATATACAATTAAAAAAGTTGAAAAATCTGGAGGGAGCTGCTTTGAACAAACAAAACGGAAGTGTAATTATCTCTGCCCAGGTGACTACGAAAAATGTAGAGTAGCCAGTGTAGAAGTACACGAAGAGGGAGCAAGAGGAAATGAAAAATCTCAACCTCGATGGTGTAAATGTCCAGACGTGAGATTTTTTTTTAAATTGCCAAAATTCATAAAATTTCAACGGGCACAACTCACCCTGTCATTTTCTGTCTGTACATTTGAAGGGAACTCAACCAAAATTTGGGAAGAAGGGGACGGGGACGTGTTATGATATAAATCATGACAAATTGTCCCCTCAGGAAAATTCGACGTACCTCCAATTAAAATTTGAAATTTGTCGGAGAGTGACTAAATTATATGAACCACAAGAAGCCAAGGATGACCCATCGAAAGCATACATTCCATTCTATTGTAGCGGATTTTTCCAATATGGCACGAACATCAATGACCAAGAAAACTATCAAGTTAATCTATGCCTTGGTGTTTAATCATTCCCTCGAAATCTTCTCTACTATGAAATTATTTATCAACTAACATAACCTAATTTATTCACCAATTTTTGTTTCACTCATAATATTTAAATTAAAAAAAAATTCACCTTCTTTTATGAATTATTTTAGCGTAATAGTTTTGGCGCTAAAATCCTGAGAATTTAAAATACAATTTATTTTTGTGTACACAGAAAATTTGTGTAGTCACAAAAATATTGTGCATGAAATTATCTCGTCAGGGTCAGGGAGGCTGAAATTTGTCATGGCCGTCGTAAAAGTCTCATCTGAAAATCCAAAAAATAATTAAATTTTAATTGTGGTACTACTACACCAGCTCAATGTCAATGACAAAAATTTGAATTTACTTTGTCAAATAGTCGCACATTTAAATATTCCAAAAATTTTCTAGCTTATAGTTGTATTGAATTTACAATGGGGTCAAAGTTCAACTCGTGTTGGTCCTTCAAAGGCAGCGACCACAGGATGCTGTATAACACCACCCAAATGAGATGGGAGGATGCTGGTGGAAAATTTATTTTGAATTCTTGAATTAAATTCCTCCACTTCCTTGCAAAATCTCAATTTGGCAAAAAGACTTGGCAGAACCGGGGTCAAATATTGGATCAATTGAGTCTGGTAATACCCGCCTACAAATTAAAAAATTAAACTAACATTTCCTATTTAAATATTTTCTTTTAACTTTACCGGGAACATTATAGCCATAGTCCATGCCAGGAACCAAACTCAGAAGACGTTGTCCCCCAGCACATAAAATGGGAGCTCTACAATCAACTCAATCTACAAAATGACTTTTACAAATATTTAACCACCTTCAATCATTAAAATAATTGCAACTAACTCAAAATTTCTAATTGACTGACAAAAGAATTGTCAAAAATGATGCCAAACTTTTTGACTGGAGGTCCCTCTTCGAGTCTCTCATTGGCCAATTTTAAACTGATTTTGAGTTGTTCCTTAAAATTGTCTACTAATTTCTGCGAGTACTTTCCCACTGTAGCGAGAGCCCCCAATAAATCTGTGCTTCCCACTTTCCTTAATTGGACCACCCAAACTGAAATTAATCATAATTAAATTCTGTATACTCGTGCCCCTTTTTTATTTCTGACCTGGTTGACGCTTAAAATCGAAGCCAGCGAGGTAAAACGAGGCACTGGTCAAGTTACTTGTGGTGGTGTCCTATTAAAATTTAATTTTTTAAATTTTGAATAATTAAAGAGGCCCCTTCTCCTTACCAGCAACTCTGGTGGCCAAGGGAGGTCCTTGACTTTGACTGGTGTTACTGGAGTGGTGTCTTCCTCGGGCCGTCCTTTCCCGCCAAGTATTTGAGAGACAGTTCGCACTAAACCTCCCACCAAGGATGGCGAGGAAGGGAGTTGCCGCCCATGTAACTCATCACGATCGCGGTGGTGATGATGATGGTGATGTTTTTTGTGGCCATGTCGATGGCGTCCATGACCCGTCACAGTCAATGATTGAATGAGGAGGAGAGCCAAGCAAATCTGAACTATTTTTAGTGACTCCATTTTCCTTGAAATTAATTTCTTTGCAATTTTCAAATTATTTGCAACTATTTTCCAAATAATTTAACTAACCAAAGTAAACTAGTTGTGACTTGACTGTAATTAAAATTTATTTATTAGGCTAGTTACAATGACGTTCATTAAAACTGTTGGCCATTCAACTGTTTTTTGTTGCATGACGTTCACAATTTTCGTGTCCGGTCATTTGTTCTAAAGTCAAATGTTCTAAAGTCATATGTTCTAAACCTTGAGTTATAACGGTCATATGTTCTAACGACCTCGTGTTATAAAGTCACATGTTCTAAAATCCTGTTTTCAACTAATTCCACAAATTCCATAAATTACTGCCCACTTGTGGACCAAGCACTGACGAAATGAGTGTCACTGAAAAATCACTGATTATTTGAAAAAGTTTTTCCAATTTCATGCTAGTCTCACACAGTATTTCCGAAGTTTTGAAAACAATGAAAAAGTACTGAAAATATAACAGAAATATTTATTTTCAGTCATTAATTATAAAGTTAATGCTTCTAAATTCCCTAGTTAATTTCTTGGCCAATTGCCTCTAACAAGTGCATTCGCCTGTATGTCTTAAACAAAGTGTCCCCATTTATTTTTAGCTTAGCGTAAGCTGGGGCTTAGGTTTTTTCGCGACACTGTGACTCATACCACAATCTAAGCCATTAAGTCAGGTGACTCACGGTGACTCCCGCTTTAATACAGATTATAGGAATTAGACAAAACGAGAATATTAGAAAAAACATTTCAGAACTTATGGTTTTAGAACAAATGACTTAGAACATGACTTTAGAACATATGACATGGGACCCACGATTTTAATGGTCCATGTCCTGCCTAACCTCTCCAATAATGTAATAAAAGAAATAATTTCGCATCGTGTTTAAAAAAACCCGCCAAACAATTTATTTAAAATTGTCTTTCTTATTACTGAGTAAAGTTTACTCAATTCTTTTTTAACTTGGCCGCCCTCTGGAATTTTATTTTGAAGAGAAGTTTGAGAATCAACTTTTGAAATTGATAATTCCTTTGCTACTACGTTCGTCTCTTCTTGACCTTCATTGACCTGGTCGGGATCTACATGATTTTGTTGAGACAATTTAGCACATTCTTTTCTAATCCAATGATAAACAGTAGCCACCCCAAAACTGTCACCCAGGGGTACCCATGACATTGACCACTGTTTGAAATCGGTCACTAAAAAATTCTGGACCATGAAACCGGCCATTACGGTCAGAATGTAGTAGCCCATTGACATGGCCCTCTCCTGTAATTTTTTTTCTCTTCAAATTTCCCCCCTCAATTAAAGAAGCGATTCCAATAGGAGATACCCTTGTATTATTTTAATAATTAATTTCAATTAAATAGTTAAATTCATTCATGTCATACCAAGTGACCCAAGTGGTCATGAGAATGAGAAGATGGGCGTCAAGTCAGCACTCAGCACCCGTTGTGCTGAAAACGTAAAGTCAGCACCCGGAAACTAAACTAATGATT
>JAQIVZ010003085.1:0-16049 GCA_034700945.1 Arrhopalites spinosus | reverse complement strand
CTTTTAACATGACAAAGTTGGGGAAATTGTTGTCCCCGTTCATTACAATATACTAGTAAAATATTCACACTGTATATACACGTGTGATTAGAAATAAAATATAAAGAAAAAAATGTTATGAAACTTGTATACTTTCCGTCTGATTACATGTTACATCAATAATATTTTTACTTCTTTTTTTTTGTTGAAAGCTCATTGAGTGAGCTTTACTTTCAATTTCTTTGCAGTAGTATTTTAATCATATAGTAGACTGTAGGGTATAGCGTGAACAAGACTGATGTTTTTATATTTTCATCTAACTCTAACATGGCATGGCAGTAATATGGGAATTTGATATCCGAAAGATTCTAATTTTATGGCTCTATATAGGTAGGCATTTTTTATATCTAATATTTAATATTGTGGAAAGGTACATGGAGGAAGAACACAGCTAATATTTCACACAGTCAGCCGCAATTACTTATTATACCACAAAATATTTTATTTTTGCCTTTTTTTTTTAAACTTCAACACTATTCACCATGTGTATAATTTATTAAACCATACAGAATTAAAATTATATTGTTCTGCATGAAGTCTTGTCTATTGTATTAAAACTCTAAATTGATCTACAAGTCAATATTAATTTTTATCCATTAGATTAGTTTTTTGTGGTATCATGCCATTCTATAGTTCCATGTTCAGCTTATTTTTTAAAAATTTAATGCTGTGCTGTATGTAATATAATAGAAGTAGTCAATTTTTAGTTTTTTTTTGCTGTTAAATTTACTTGGGGAATATGCAAAACATTGCAGATATTATTTCATGATCATTTGGGCGTTTTATATACACAAAACGACTTTGTTTCTTTCCATGAAGTTTAAAACGAACAAAAGCTGAAACTTTTTTTTAAAAATCTCAAACACTCTCTTGTTAGACTGATGTACGATGTGTGTGTGTGTGTCTGTCTGTTATAAAGTATTTTATTACAATCTTAAATCTTCCCGTACTTTTATTAAGAATGCAAACTGTAAAAAAAATATGTAGCAAAAATTATATAGAGTTAAAAATCGTTAAAGTCTAAAAACAAAAATTTCATAGGGGAGAATCCTTAAAAATAAACACTACAGTTAAATATTATGCACAACCATTTTTTTTACTACTACTGTACTGGGTTTGTAGTTTTGTATATCTTGGAACTCAATTGGCCATGGAGAGGTTGTGGCATAATAATGACAAATGTTGTTCTCGGAGTGAACGAATCTGTTCCGGTTTTATAGTCAATTTATTCTCAGCATGTTGTTTGGCTAAATTTAAAGACTATTCGTTCGACCTCCCAGAGATTCTTTGAATAGCTGGCCAAGCTTCATTGAGAAACATAATCACCTCCTCTTTTTTTATATATAACGAGAAGTAATATTAAATCTTGCACCAATTTTTTTTTTCTTTATCTTAATGTATTTATTGCACTGTACTTTGCCCTCTGCTTAATGTCATACCAAATCTAACATGGTTGGAACCTAGTTGAATTTTTTTTATGTAGTTACACAACATGTACTTCTAACTATTCTTTTTTTTAATTCAGAATAAATTCCTTATTTTCTACTGCATTGCATTGTAGTCTCATTTGTACAGATGAATGTTCTCTCATACTATTGAAATTAAATAGTAAAATTTTTTTAGTTTGTTTCTCTTTAAATTCTTGAAATTTGTTCCACCTTTTGTTATAAATGTTGATGGGATTTTTTTAAAGCTTGCCAAAGCCAAGGGCTCCATGGTTAACAGTGTAGTGTCAAATTTTGGGGAGGCTATGGAATAATAATAATTCAACATTATTATTTGCTCACATGTATCAGTTTATCATGAGTTATGAACAAAGTACAAAAAAAAATTGCGGGCATGGCATCCATCCATTATATGATTACAAGTTTTTACATGTCGTGTCTACGTCTTACGTCTCTGACTCGGTCTTAACAACCATTGTGTAAAGAGTATATTTCTTTTGGCAGGTGAAGAATCATCCTCCGCATTTTTTTTTATTTTGTTCCAAGTTTTTTACGATTAGGTGAGGCATCCCAGCGTAAGAAATCATTTGGAAAATGGTTTCTATACTAGCATTTAATTATATTTACGTAGAATATTATGTTTTCTTTCAGTTCTAACTCTAACTAATCGTGCAAGAATTTAAAAATTTACATTTTATATAATAAACTGTTTTTTTAAGATTTTTTAGACGAACGAATGAGCTAATTGGATGCAATGCAGAATGCAGCACTCTTTTAAAGTTATGAAATGATCCATGTATTTAAATGTAAATTGTAGCATGCAAGCTTGAAGCCAATTCCCACGTAGAGTTTCTTGTATTTTGTATTGATAGTCATGGAGAATCAAAATGTTTCATGTCCAATGTTTTTACCCTAACGATGTAGCTAGGCAAAAGAGCTCCCCCCATTCAAATAAATAATTAAATACCTAGTCGTTAGTCTCTCCATGTTCTAGTCACATTATACGTCTTGGATTTTAAAGGAAGCCAATTTCATGGACTTTTTTGTTTAAATATTTTTTGAAATAGTTTATTCCTTTCTCAAGAAGTCATACATGTGAACTTTGGTAGCTATTGTTGTACCGTGTATATTTTTTCCTGTATTAATTAATAAACTAGAATGAACCAGAATGGTCTCTCATAGTTTGAATTGAACACAGCCTTGACATTGGTTTTCCATTTTGCAACTTGACAAATAAATTTCAGTTTGAATTTGAAATTTGTGACACCCTGTACATTTCAACTATTTTGGTTATTATTATACATATAGACTCATAGAGCTATTAAACTGTGTGGTTATTAGGCATATTGCTTCCCTTCTTTTTTAATTACTGAAATTGGTTAGATGTAATTTCAAAATGTCGTACATATTCAAGCTTCGTTATGATGTAGGTATATATTTTTTTCTAAAAAAATTAACATAGCAATTAATTTGTCATACAGACCCCTATAATATTAATATAGACAAGAATTAAGAAAAGAAAACATTCCGTGTCATGAATAAGGGGGCCAGTATAATAGATGGACAAGTTGATTAGCTAAGGATGTAGCATGAATTGTTTGGATGAGTCTTGAGTCAGTTGAGTCTTATTATAACCATTTATTTTGGAAGGAAAATGAGTCTGGTACTTACTAATTGATAGAATTAACATGGCTACATGTATGACGTCATGTGGTTTAACTTTAATCACTGAACATGGTACTAGTAACTAGTATGGTAGTATAGTAATTATTTTTATAGTATAGTTTTTTTCCCTTTTTTATTTCTTGTTCACAAGAATTAACTTGTACATAATAAAATGAGAAAAAAAAACTTTTATCCTTCTGTTACTCTCCTAATATCTTGTTGTTCCTTTGTTTCAAGTTTGTGAAATGGAAACTGTAATCATTTAAATTAACATTTTTTAGTGTGGTATTAAGTAAGTTTTGTTTTTAGCCAAAGTAAAAAAAAATAGTTGTAAAAACACTTCATCCCGTCTATTGTTTACATTTGGTCCTTGTCAGTTGTATTAAAAGTTTAGTCAAATAATATTAATTCAGGATTTGAATGTGCGTGGAGAAAGAAAAAGAAAAACTAAAACTAGTTTTAAATATTTTCTCTCTCTTGCTGAACAAATACTAAAGTACAGATATATAAAGTAATCATAGACTAGTAAAATGATTAAATTTTTTGGACAATCCTGTGTTGTTGTTGAGAAATGATTTATACACTTGAGTGTTATTATTAAATAGAGAGATTTCAAGAGGAAAGGAAACATCAGCACTAAAGCATGTACTACATTGATATCGAAATAGGAGATGCTGTAGGGTGGGGGGCTCAAATTGAAGATTTGAGTACAGATAGATATAAAAAATATTTTTTTATACACACACACACATTGTGATTGGGATGAATAAGAAGAAGAAGAAGAGTTGGTGAGTTGAGATGGAGTCAAAGAAGGAAGGAGAAACCTGCTGTTAAGAGAGCCATGAATCGGTCATTATTATTATTAGATATTTATAATACACTTGCAAAGAAGCTTCTCAGCTGCCAACCAAGCTAAGTAGAACTGATAGATTAGCTGCAATGCTTGCAATAGACAGAGAAGGAGAGAGAGAACTATTATAGGTCATCAACTTTAGTTTTTATTACAATACACATGTACATTACATTCAAATGTATTTTAGGTGAGCCATCGGTTAAGTTCTTGGTCGGCAATCTTGGCTTATAACTAACAACTAACAGTGAGTACAGTGCAGTGAGCAAGTGAAAGCAAGCAGAGAGTGCTAAAGAGAGTGCTCTTCTGTGAGAATGTAATAATAATTGTAATCGTAGATATGTAGTTTGTCAGTTATCCCCTTTTTTCTCATTTAAACATTTGCATGTGGTGGTAGTGGTGGGCGCAGACCAAGAAATGATATGTATATGGAATAAATATAGTAATGTACAGTCATTAAAAAAATTGGAACAACTTCCATGTTGTGTACTCTCTCTCTCTCTCTCTACTATACTAAGCAATGCATTTTTCCTCTTCTCTATAATTTCTTTATCCTATTTCTCCTAAATTGTCAGACAATACAGATACACTTGTCTTCCATGCACTTTGAACCTTTATTTAGTAAAGTAGAGATTCTTTTGTTTTATGGTGGACATGTGGTAAGGATAAAGAGTACGTTCATTGTGTGATAATTAATTAATTAGTACTCTTCCCAACTTGATGATGTATTATTTACATTGTGTGGCGGCTGTACTGTGCGTACATCTTGTCTTGAGCAGACTTTTTTGAGCTATAATAATATAGCGAAATTATGAGAGTCAGTCTTGGAGAGAGTATACAGGTAGTAGTATAGTAAGATAAAACAATTTTTTTCATTTTTATCTGCCTGTACATTAAAAACAACTAATTTGCCATACATCGCCTTTGAGGGTTATTGTGATGTGTGTGTGTGTGTACCTAAGACTCGTACATTTAGTCTGGCACTAATTTAAAATTTATTTAATGACTTTGACTATCATACAGCAGTTAGATTTTTATCAACTCGCTTGGCTTTACCATTTTTTTAGTTCTCAGAGCATGTTGTGCTTGGAGGCTGGCATTCTCTCCGATTTTTTCTTGAAGCCTTGAGAGAAGAAGAGACTGATGGGTATTCATTCGTATGGACATGATATGAGATTTTTGAAAAAAAAAGTTTGTGGTTAGTAAATGACTTTTGACATGAAACTGAGAACTGAGGATAAGGTTTTTTTAGTTTTTAATTGAAGAAAAAAGGAGTTTTTGTTATTTTTCCAAATACAATTTTTTTTTGTTTCTATCCGCCTCTGAATTTATTGAAAAATTTCAATAAATTATTTTAGTCAAAAAAAGGTACGAGTTGATGGGTAGTGACTAGTAGCCTCTTGATATGAAGTTCAATTTCGTGCACTGACAGCTTAGATGTTCGTGACCTAATGTTTACATGGAGTTGCTTTTATTTTTTAGTATGTACGTACGTGTGTGGAGGGTTTGAAAAAATAAATAAAATGAAGCAAGAGTTTTCATTTTTTGTGTTAGGATAGGGGTTCCATTAACTTCTTAAACTTGTTGCATGCAGGAATATAATATATATTAACAAAGTTATGATTATATAATTTGTATTGTGTTTTGACAGCACTGAAAAAAACCTTTCAGTGTATATTTTTAATGTCATTTAATATTTAATAATACTTTTAAACCTTTCGATTGATTGTTTGTCTGCATGAATGCCTCTTAGAAATTTTGAATGTTGTGATAAGAGGGAAGAAATAGTTTTTCACTTTGAGAGAAAAAAAAAAACTTTGCATTTTAAAATAAATTGCTTTAAACTGGGAACATCAGTCCCAGTTGTATTTTTATGATGTTGAAGATATTTATATTATACTTTTTAAAAAAAGTTTAATACGACGGTGGTTCATTAAACCATTGACAAATGTCATGTATTTTATATATTATTTATGAGGGTTCTTTGTTCTTTGTCTTGTATTTTGCTGACTATTGTGTAATTCTGTATCATGATTTCAAGAAATGTCAGAGTTCTCGTTTGACTTGATCACCTGTCATTGACAAGTTGTCATACATTTTTTGTGTGTATAGTAATGTCTTTCAACAATTATATTGTTGATTGACTCTTATTGTAAGATGCATGGCAAGTTATAAAAAGGTGATTGACTGTGGAGTCTCTATGTCGATGTCTTACGTCTTTACTTGTGGTTTTTCTTTTTCATTGAGGTTATTTACACAATGTGTAAACTAGAAATTAAGTGTTCAAACACGTTTTAGATTTAATTATAAAAGTAACCTCTTTATAGTTTTTTTTGGTAACAAAGCAATGAGATGCAAGTTATTTAAATCATAAAATACCTGAAACCTGAATAATGAATATCATAATAAATTTGATGGATTGAATTGTTATAAAGGATGTGATAGAATTTTGAATTTATGTAATTTTAAAAAAATTTTGCAACAAATTTTATAAATAATAATAAAATAATTTTTTTTTGTCTATTTTCAGAATACGAAATGATGACAAAGGACAAGTGGGTGTGCTGACGGAGGATTTGGGAAAGAATGGAAATACAGGAGGAAGTGAGCATGGCAGATTAGGTACTCCGGCATTCATAAATTTACCAGAACCTCGTCCATTGAGTTCAGCTGAAATTGAAGATATTACTCGTGAAATAAGTCACGAAAATGATGTTCAGGTGAGTCATTTTTGACAGATTGTGACACAACTGTACTCTTGGCCTTTGATTTTTTCCCTCGTTTCTGCCTCAATAAACTTCAGGAGTATACAGATGAGGATGGCCAATGAGTTATGTTGACATAACTCAACATAAACATAATAGAATTTTTGGACCAATGTTGTCAGACCATCAATACATTGCTCGTTTAAATGTATTGGTCCATCATCATCATCATTGTAGAAGGATTTTGATGTCATATGGATGATGTGATGGAAGAACTAGTTTAACTCTTATTGCTTTCAGGAATGTATCAGTTAATGTTATCATCTGTTGTAATATTACTATAATCATAACTATAATGTGTAGTGTATACTTATATGATCTAAAAAGTAAACAAGAATTTATGACCGGTACAAAGTTTTGTGAAGTTTATACTTGAAAACTGTCAAGGGAAATCGTATGAGACGTACGTTTCATTTTTCCAACCCTTTAAAATTCCCTCAGGCTTCCTCGTAGCTTTTATTTTTATCAAAGTACAAAGAAATTTCTGTACAACATTGGTCAGCACTTTGTGTTCTTTTCTTATTCGAAAATGCCATTCCAGGGTACAAAGTACAAGTAGAAGAGGGACCATTTTTCTTCATTTGAAATTAGACATTAGTTTAAACCATGGCTATGACTGTAATCTCCTAAATACATTTGACTGAGATAGTTTAGAGACAATGAGTTGATACTCTGTGATGAAACTGATGAGCTATCTCTGATTCTCCCTGTGTGATAGGACGCTATGCTCAGTCTAATTCTCTGTGAGGCATGTTCAATAGTTGGTGAGGATTTTTGCAATTATCATTAAATTATCTCTCTGTCTTCCTTCAATGCTACATTACTAGTCTAGGAAGAGGTAGGAAGAGTTCTATATTTATACACAGAAGACAGAAGTTCTTTTGCAAACTTGTTCCTTTGCACGTGTGTTATCATGTCATGTCTTCTTCATTGTGTACAGACTATCTCCATTCTCCAAGATTAGTTGTAATAGTTAAATTTTGACTCATTTGTATAATACATACATTGTCTCTTGCTACAGTTAAAGCTTAAAGAAGAAGGAGAGTCGTCAAAAGTCATTGCAGAGAATAGATTAAAAGACTTGACACACTCGAACACTTTCTAAAATCTAGAACAAAAATAGTTAAGTCAGTATTAAAGTAATTCTCTTTTATAGTTTTATACAGAGAATGTAGGTTGTGTGTATTTCTAGTCTCTTTTATAGATTGAGGAGATTTAAAAGTTCTAACTGGCAGTAACTGCAGTGGTATGTTCTTTTCTTTCTTTTTTTTTGCAATACTGCAGGATTTTTACACACACTTTTGTACACATTCCGTAAATTGTATCATCATCATCAATATGGATGGGTTGAATGAATAAATGTATCAGTTCCATTTTCTTTTTTTCCCTTCCTGTGTTCTGTTGTTGACAATAATTTTGTTTTAATAATGTATACAGTGGGCCATGTGAGAGAGAATATATAATAAAATGAGTGTTGTAGGGGATTTTTGCGAAACTTGAAAAAATAAATGTTGGTGATATGGTTTTCTGTAAAAATGTTTCTTCTTTCTTTTTTAACTACTATGTGAGATAATCATTATCCTTTGGGTTTTCACATGGACCTAAACTTTATGTACGATAGACAGACTCCTTATTGTATCACAAACAGTACACACACACACACACATGTTTGGCATATTAGACATGTCTGAGTGAGTGAGGATGCCAACCGCATAACCATAGGCGTATATGTATGTAGTTAAAGCGGAGCGAAAGTGGTGAAAAATGCATGCGAAATCATCACGGGAATAACGAGAATACTTGGGTTAAAGAGTCAAACGGAAATGATAAAAAAAAATCTTCTGCAACCAAGTCTACCATTGACTCACACTAGAAGAGATAATGGAGAGTACATACTATACATTACAAGCAGTACATTTTAACGTCTTGTGCCAAATGTCTAGTTGTGTCTCTCAATGTGCTTTTTTTTCTCGAGGTCTATATCATCAACTTTCATAAATATTTAAACAAGAGAATCCTTCTTCTTGTTTTTTTTGTATGATGCAAAATTCTTTGCAGGCAAAAATAATACAAGTTCAAAAAAGAATAACACTCATTTTATGATACATCAAAATATTTTTGTCTAAACTTTTTTTTTTTTATAACATTGGAATCAACTACAATTACCTGTAAAAATTTTGGTGTCAAATATTTTTATGTTGTTTTTCTCGCATCTTAAGGCAGAAGAGGTGGGAAAAGTTGGAGAGTGGCGGTGACATATATTAGGATATGTAGCATAATATATAAACGTGTAGTTTATACTTAACAGTTCACGGTCGAGAGGCAATGAACACTTAACGAGGAGTTGTTGTAATTTTTTAGTCTCCTCTTCTTCCGCTTTGCTGAAAGCCAAAACCATATTTTTTTCTTGCTTTAATATAGCCACTGGAACAAACAGATTATTTAAGACGTCGTTTTCTTAAATTATATTTCTTTGCGTAGCTACGAGTACCATATGAATACATAAGAGGTGTAATTTGATAGGATATACATTTTTATATGATCAAACTTACCGACCACGGTATGGTTGGAAATGGATGAATCTGTGCGTATATAAAATTTAATTTAAGTGTTTTGCAAAGTGTATGCTTATCACATTTCAAGACAATCAAAGAATATGAGCTGGTGCGGAGTTTAAACATTAAAGTAACATTTGTAGAAATTTTTAAAAGTCGACCTTGACAGGACAGACTTATGACATATACTCGAGCACAACCATATATTCCTTTTTAATGTAAATAATATTTTCCAACATTATTAATTTAACATGGCAAGCTTATGGGAATTTTCTTCACTGTCACATATCCCTAAATCTTTGTTATATAAGACATGACGCTTTGTGAATATTCTCTGGGTTTTCATACTTTGCATAAGGATGAGCTAAGTATTTTGACTTGTTCTTCCTTTTTCAAGTTTGAAATTTTGAAAGACTTTGTAGGGATATGAATATGATTCAAGGAAAAGTTTTAGTTATTTAAGTGAATTGAACATTTGGAAGCATTAGACTTTGTTAAAGTATAGTGTCTATGAGTAGAGTGTTTTATAACTTGAGGCCTTTGATATTTTCTTTACTGACAGATCTTTATATAAAAGGGTTTTGGAATTTGGACTTATGAGGGACCTTAGGGAAATCAGTGAATGTCTTGTATGTACAAGTTGTACATGTAGAGTATACGGAGTATAATGAATTAAAATAATGAATGTAATTTTTTTTTTGTAATTTTACAGCGGATCTATAACTTAGACAAATTCGGTCCATTAAACGAGGGGACTTATGTTTTAGTGATACAAGTTCATTCAAGAGTAGAATATTTGAGTCTCCTAATTGAGAGTTTATCTCGCGTTCAGGTAAGAAATTTTAACAATAAGTAAATTTGTAGTGTCAGAGTTTCGTTAAATTTTTAATTGTGTTTCTGAAATAATTTCAGAAATTTTCTCGTTATTACAAGAAAAAATATATTAATTTTTGAATTTTCTTTTTTATTTTACAGAATATCGAAAATTCGCTATTAATATTTTCTCACGACTTGTTCGTGCCACGCCTAAACGAAGGTAATGATGCAGAAAAAGTAAAATATGTTATTTTTGTACACAGGGATGAGGCAATGTATCTGCAATTTGTAGATTACAAAGTCAAAAAAGTAGCGTATAGAATATTTTTGAATTATTTTAAAATTTTTGTTGTTCCATGACAGCCATCCGTAACATTGATTTTGCAAGAGTACTGCAAATCTTTTACCCGTTCTCTATTCAACTCCATCCTACATCGTTTCCTGGTCAAAGTTCTGATGACTGTCCTAGGGATATTTCACCCACTAGGTCAGTACTTTTTTTTAGAATTCAGTCTAATTAAAATAATGTTACAATAATTATGTTATTTCATATCATGCATGTTAAATTTGTTTTGCAATTATCATAACGGGAATCGTTCAATGTGTGTTGACTTGTTAAAATAATAGCGGTATCTATTTTTGACATTGACTTTGCTTGTGTAACTTTTTTGACAGAGCTCAAGAAATAAAGTGCCGAAATGCAGACCACCCGGATGTACATGGACATTATCGAGAGGCCCGCTACACTCAGACAAAGCACCACTGGTGGTGGAAAGCCAATTTTGTCTTTGGGAAGATTGCTGCACTTCGTAATTACACGGGTATATGATGAAAAATATTTTTTTTTTATTTTTAAACTAGTAAAACAAATATCCTTTTAGCTTTTTCCAGTGTCTACTCTACTTTACACTTGAAGTTAATCTAATAAATTTAATCAAGAAACGCTCTTTGAGCTTCTCTTCTCATGACAGATATAGAACGATAATATTAGACAAAATAAAGTGTTTTTAATTCAACTTATAATTGAATTGAATCCTTTTACTACATCTAAAACTAAATTACTAGATGGGTATCATAACATCTCCACTTAAAGTGAGAGGGGGAGTTTTTTCTTTATATTTTTTCCCATGGTCATGTTCAAAAAAAATTATTAGCCTCTATTATATAACAGTGACTGTACTGTATTTTTATTCTTATGTCAAAATGTAAAGCCATCAAATGTATCCTTTCATGTCACTACAGTGAACAATTAAATTTATATACATTTTGTATTATTACTATTCTCAACTCTGCAGTACTATCGATTCATCCCTCTTGTCTTGCTCTTACCACCCTATCAGCTGTATCTTTACATTTATACTCACATATATATATCTTAATTAATTAACAATGGTAGTTAGTTATTAATTCCATTTAAAAAAGCATGTTGACGTACTATGTACAATTTTTTTTATTAATAATATGACGAGTTGAGAAATATATTCATAATTTCATGTAGATATATCAAAAGTGTCTTTTTTCTTTAGCTAGTACTGTACAACGATTGAGCTTGTGCTAATGAAACTTTTGTAACATTTATTTATTATTTATTTCAATTTTTTTTTGCTCCATCATAGAATAGAGTAGGGTTGAAGGGATACGAAGGAGGAGAGAGAGAGAAAAAAAAGTTCATTAAAAGAATGTTCTCACGCAAAGACTTGTTGTAAGACAACATTTGGAAGATAATAATATTGTTGAAGAATTAATTAGGGCTTAAATCCAGGGAGCACAGGAAATAGACTTGAAAGTAGCTTTACTCTCTCTAGCAGAGTTAGAGTAGGTTTTTGCAAAGTTTAATTATGCGTCGAGTAGTGTCTATAGTGTTATGACTATTTTTACTTTTGCTACATAAGAATGATGCAGCAATTTTCCTTTTTTTTGCACAAAAACTGTTATTCTTCCTTTCCATTGTGTACTCGTACAGGGAGGTATAAAAAAAGAGCCAGTCGTTCTTAAAAGACAAAGAGTCTTTTTTTTGTTATCTTCTCGTCTTTTTTTTGAAGATGGCAAAACAGTGAAAGGGAATAGTTGAGACTCTCACTGACGCACAATTTTTGTAATACTCAAATAAAAAGAGACTTCATTGGAGAAATGGAGGGTCTTTGTAACTTGAGTACTGGATTTAATTGGAATGTTATTGTTTATTAATTTGATGTTTTTTGCTCTTTGTCTATTACGTCTTTGTTGTATAATTTATGAGTTTGAAAATGGAGGAACAGTGTTACTAGTGGATCTTTAATTGTTTTGCGTATACTCGTACATGTATTCTTTCTCAAGTTATTTATTTACTATTTACTTCTGGCTTGTTCTTTTCCTTTTTACCTTTTATGGCTCTAGAATCCGGCATACGTCACAGGTTTCTTGTTATGCGTTCTTTGATGTTGTTCAGTCACTCCTCTCAAGAATAAGAATAAGCAAACGCTAGAGTTTTTTTTTGGATCAATAGTCATACACATGTATTCAAATTTTTTGCTGTCTGAAAAATTGAGTCTAAAAAAACTTTTCTTGCATGGCATGTACAATCTTGTTTATAAACATAAAAATTGTAGATACATAAGTCTTTTGATGATTACCACAGAAAAAAAATTATTACAGAGCAAAAGATGTTAATCTAGTTTTGAAAACTTTGACGTTGAGTGAATGAAAACCAAATTAGTCGTTAGTCATCAGTTTGAGGGTTTTTAAAAAGTTTACGACACTTGGAGTTAATAGAAATACAAAATAATTTTTTTTTCAACATGGAGTATCTAATTGTTCTCTTGTACTGGGATATAATTAAATACTCATTTGCTGACTGGTGTAAAATTTATTAATAGTTTTGTGATTATTGTGGCTCTATTGATAAGATACATGTCTGATGAAGTATATATATTTTTATTGGTTTCTTGTATCTCTATAAATGTTGGCTATATGTTTTGACCTTTACACTGAAACATGACAAATTATTTTTTGAACAGGGGTCGTGGCATTTATAGAAGAAGATCACTACGTGGCCCCAGATTTTCTTTGGGTAAGTCTCTTTTTTTAAAATTAAATTAATAATTGACTAGGATTTAAAATTAAAATGTGGGCTCTTTAATTGGCCAAGAAATGTTTATTCATTGAAATGGAAATTAATAAAAAATGAATTATAAAATGTACAGGTACTAGATCTGATGGAAACATCAATGAATAGAAATCTTTGCCATGGTTGCAATCTTCTTGCACTTGGTACATATCTCAAGACTTGGAATATTAAAGTTGCGAATGCTCAGGTATGAAATCTCTCTCTTTGTATACATTTCATTCAATGAATCTTCAATTCTACATGTATAAGACTTTGCAATACTTATGTGGACAAATTTTACTGTCTTGTAAACATACCGTGAGAATTATAAAGTTGTAAATGTACAAGTTAAAACTGTAATTTAGTGTGTAAAAATGTTTACACATTTGAGATTATTCATGGCAGTTTAAAATACGCTATATTTTCCCAATATAGTAATTGTAGCTGAAAAAAAGAAATTTCCAGTAAAACATTTATAAAGAAGGATACTGTTATTTAGGTTATTTAGTGCTGTACAAAAATATTTGCTACACATTTAAAATAGTAAAAGTCAGTATTGAGCTCGTAGGCATCTTCAAAGGAAATGTTTATCAATGCTGAGAAATTACACATGTCGTCATCATTTGCTTGACTCTCAAAGTTTTGTGTGTAAACATTTAAATTTCATACAGCATCATGAATAAAGTTAACCCACTTGGTTTTTTTTAAGTATAGAGAGATACAAAAAAAAGCTATTAGATTCTTGAGTCATTGCGACTAAAGTTAAATCTGTTCACGTTTCAAATCATTGTTATGTTAATCAATAAATGTTTTAGATTTTGTCGTTAGTCACATTAGTCTACCCATGGACTCTGTCATCTGGTATTGTCATTACATTTTTTTTCGTGTTGTTGCCATATTGTGTCAACTATGCAAACAATCGTAAATTGTTGTACAAAATACAAGTCATTTAATAGTCTTGTATGTGAATATATTTCGAATTGAAGTTATAGGTTTATTTTCTGTCTTGATTTTTGTAGTCATGTCATCACCCACGTCCCAAGTTTTCAATCATTGTTATCATAAATTATTCCCATACCTCACCAGTCACGTTGTTCAAACTCAAATTGCAATCTACTCAAAATTACATGGCCCGCTAGTCGTATCATCATAACATAACAACAACAGTTTGGGGCTCTCCCCCTAACTCATCATTCGCTTGAGCTTTAGTTCTCATCACACTAAAGTATCCTCCTGCAAATTCATGACCTTCCGCAAAGTTTAATGGCAAGGAGAGAAAAAAATTCGAGAGATAAAATGACTTTAGTACATGGAGGTCTTGAGTTTAGAGAGCCCCATGTTAGCCATGAAAAAACAAACCTTCCAATTTACGGTTATGTGGAGAGAGGAGAGAAGAGGAGTATACAACCCGGACTCAAGGAAGATAATAAAGTCTGGCAAAATAGTTGTGTAGTGTAGAAACCTTTAAAAAAAAGTATTATTGGTAGATGAGTCATGGGGTATGTAGCTCTCGTATTTATTGAAATGAAATATAGAGGACAATAGGAATAATGATTCTCATGTGGAATTTCTCTATAATATGAGATATGAGTTGAGAGTTGACATCTTTCATATTTTTTCTTTTTCTTTCTTTTTTTTTGAAAATTTCATGGTCCTCTCTATTCTATTACTGGCATCCAACTGTTGATAGATTAATATTATACAATAATAACGGCATGTCAAAATATAATGGTTATGTATTAAAGTCTGTCTGTATATTTTTTAGTTTGGTATAGATTTATAGTAGGTACATATTTTTTTTTTATTTGAAATGAGAATGTAATGTGGAAGACTAGTTTAGAATGAAAAAGAGAAAAAAATAAAGTTTTGATCATGATCATTACCTGATGGACTGAGGTCATAGCACTATGGCCATTGGCCATGAATTGAAATTCCTATAAATGCTAATTTGAACCTTTTAACAAAATTTATTTCAAAGAGAGAGTTAGGGAAGAAGAAAGGAAACAGCTGTGTGGAAGATAATGTTACAGAGAGGTGCCCAAGTTTTGTGGGAGCACTTTTAGCTAATGAGTAAAGTGCTCAGATGTTAGCATTATGAAATAACTGGAAAGTTTTTTTAGAAAACTTTTTTGGGGTTTGTTTGACATTATTCGGTGTCCTAGCTTTCCTAGAAATGAAAGTAATTTCAATTGATGGAGAGCAGGTTGAATAGGATTCTAGTTTCAAGTTGAGTTTTAATTGAAGTAATAGCGTATTTTTTAGTGTGTTTTTTTATTGTATAGTTTTATATTGTTTATAATCTTGTGTTATACACGAGTAGCGTACAATGAGTACGTTTTTTGGAATGGTCAGCTGGAGTTTTTTTTTCTAGACGGAAAAGAAATATAAAAGGAGTCAAGATGTGAAATTTAATATGATATATGATGAAAGTATACAAGACAAGATTAAATTTAGATTAACAAGGGAGTACGCACTATGTACAAGTATAGACATTTTAATGAAGGGAAAGTTGAGGAAACGACTGACAGATCACAAATTTTACTCTCGGTTTTTTTGTAGTTTGATTAATGCAAATAAATTGAAGATTCTTTTAATCTCTCCACACTACAATGAATTTTGAGAACTCGAATGGGAGAAGATGAGATAACCCTGAAATTCTTGAAGGACAAAGGAGGGTAGAAACATTTGTTTTTTTTCTTGACTATCTCTTTAACGTGCTCACATGGCCGTTACACTATTTTTTTTAGTGAAAAATATATACAGTGTGTCCAATTGTCAGTCTACATGGTTTCTTATGAGAGCACTATTTCCCTAGTTTCGACATGTTAA
>JAQIVZ010003084.1:0-16058 GCA_034700945.1 Arrhopalites spinosus | reverse complement strand
TTTAAATTTATGGGGAGCGCGCCTCCAAATCAAGGTAAACTGACGGAGAAAAAAAACACTGGAAAAACAGGGCTTTTTGTTTCCCGAACAATCTCAATTATTAAATTGGTAATTGATTAAAATTCATTTCATCTATGTAATTTCATTCAAAATGGCTTCTGACTTTAATCAGAATCCGAACCAAATTCTCCCGACTATTTTTAATTTATAATTTGTTGTTAATTGCTAATTTAATAAAAAAATTTATATGTATTTTAATGGCTAATTAAAATAAATTAAAGTGTGTTGAATTTTGAATTTAAAAATTTAAATAATGGTGCAAAATTACATAAACTCTTTAACTTGAAATACTCAATCAATGTCAATTCAATTAAAAAAATGTTTTACAATCTCAAATTAAATAGATTAACTCTGGTTATATAACCCCAATTAAAACGAGAATTTAATTAAATTAATTGCAATTCATTTACCAATCCAAAATGGCGTCTTCCAACCAAATCCTCTCAACAATTTTGCTCTTATGTGCCGTTTTTGCAGTTAAAGGTAATTTTAAAGAAAGAAATAATAATTAAATGTTAATTAAATTTTTCAAAATGTAGCGGTTCCCTGGGAAGGAGTATCAAAGCCAATAAACGACACTCACTGGTTCGACTACCACTACCAGTACTTAAATTACACGCAAGCGCACGCCAAAGAAATAAATGTCCTCTTCCTCGGTGACTCCATCACATTCGGTTGGCTCAACGTAGGAAAACCCATCTACCAAGAAAAATTTGTTCCTTTGGGCGTGGCCAATTATGGAATAGGCGGGGATCGAGTTGAAAACGTTTTGTGGCGGATTACAAACGGAGAAATAGATGGAATTGACCCCAAGGTCGTCGTCCTTATGATTGGCATTAATAATCATGGTGATAGCCAAGATGACATTGTCAAGGGCATTCAAGTTCTTAGTGGGGAGCTAGTGGCGCGATTACCAAATTCAAAAATTATTTTATTGGGGATTCTTCCATGTAGAAATACAGAAAGTTGGTTTGTCCGTGTGGCGGACATAAACATTAAAATTTCAAAATTGGCCAATGACAGGGTTCACTTTTTGGACATGTTTGACCAATTTTGTTCAGCGTGGCAGGTCATTGACGATGAATTGTTCAATTCTGATCGTTTGCATTTGGATGCTCCCGGGTATAAAATGTGGGGGGATACCATGGATCAACTTTTTACTCAACTTTTTAATTCTTTTTAATTCTACCGCCAAAAAAGTAAAACCAATTTACGTGACGTTAGGTGTGACTAGTTGTGAAATTATTTCAATTGAAATTACTAATAAATTGCAAATTCGAATGACCTACCTTTAAAATGATTAGGCGTAACAAAAAAGTTAATTAATTGTAAAATTATGAATAATATTTAACTACAAATTAAGTTTTAAATACTTTTTTTAATGAGTCACTCTACAAGAGCAAAATGAATGATTTGTCTGAGAGTTGTGTGCAACCCACAAGCCTCTAAAACAACAGAGCGGCGTCGAAGTTTGTGATTAAAATGAAAATGGACGTTATTTATTTTTTAATATCAACGTCGAGGCTAATTTAGCATCGCTAAATATTTTCATTTGCTCCGTGAGTCAAATTTTAAAAACAACAAGGATAGTCTACAACTATTTCGAAAAGTTGAAAATATTTTAGTAAAGAATTGTGTCTGTATTGGCTAACTATATGTATGTATTTTCATAGCAGTGACAATTTTGTTTTTTCTCTCTTAATCATTTAAAACCTATTAACGTCTAATTCTTTTTTGCTTCACAGTCCCACACGTCTGACCTTAGGAGTCACAGCAGTATTTTCCCCCCATCATTTGAGATCGTGGGGACCTTTTTTGTACAATTATTCATGTCACGTTGATTGTCGTAACTTTGAAAGAGATCACATGAGAACCTTGATACAGTCTGCAATGAGAATGACCAATGAAAAAAATGTTTTATGCTGAAGAAGATTCCCAAAAGATTGGTAATCATGGAAATTCTCCCATTGCCAGACAAGTTGTGACACTTGTGACAAAATAAGGCTTCTCAACGGAGCAATCCGTGGCTATCCATCTTTTCCATTTTTAACGTTAATTTAACGATTGCCACTACAAAGTAAAAGGAGAATGGTGATGAATAAAATGTTTTGGATTTTGGTTTTTATTAATTGCGTAGCAAAGGGAAATCATGATTGTGATCATGATCACAAAAAAAAGTTAATAAAAATGAAAAATGCATTTTTCATTTTTATTAACTATTTGAATACAATGATTATATTTAAATAGTTAATAAACGATTATATTATAGTCATTATAATTATTTTTGAAATGGCCATCTTATGCTAACTCTAATCTATAACTGAAATTAATGGCCATTTTAAAATGTCAAGTTTAATTTAATGGAAAAAAATTAGCGTTTAAATGCAATTTAATGAATTTTTTTAAAAACTCATTGGAGCCATTTTGTTTAGACTCATTTGAACCTACACAAAAAAACTGCTGTCATATCACTGGTCACATTCAGTTGTACAAAGTGAAAAAACAGAGAAAAGTCCCAAGACGTTCAACTTGCTTCAAAATTAAAATTGTTGCGCAATCTTCACCACGTACACCAGAAGGACATCTAGTTGCATAACCAGGAATAATTTTTTCATTTCATTCATTTTTTGCACATTTCCAGCACAAAATTTTAGCTTCAATCTCATCAAGTAATTAGTTGGATTCCAAATCTCAATTAAACCAGCTGTGGGCTTAGTTGTTCAAAATTTAATCATATTACAGTTCAAAATTTAAACTTTTTTTATAAATTAATAATTCAAAATAAAATGGAGTCCACTTTCTTCTTACCAAAAAATGTGACGCCATTGGTAAGTATTTGAGTAATATAATAAATACCTAATTTTGTTTCTTTCTCATTACATTGAAATGTAATGAGAACCTTTTTACAAAATTTTGAAATTAGAAATGTAGAAAATTCATTTTTATTTATTTATCAAAATTAGTTTACGCCTCACCAAGATCCAAAATGGTGGGCGGGACTTTCGAATTCGAGCAACTTTGATAGCACTGAAAATATAGCTTGGATGGAAAAGAATTGGATGATTAGTGTCTACGCCTCCATTGCTTATGTGACCTTAATTTTTGGTCTGCAAAAATGGATGAAGGATCGCAAAGCCTTTAATTTGAAAGTTCCGCTCATTCTTTGGAATTTATCTCTCGCCATTTTTTCCATCAAAGGTACTTTTGTTGTGGCGGCCACAATGGCAAATATTTTTGCTCATGGTGGAATTCACACAACAATTTGCGACACCTTGTAAGTTTTTCTTTTTGCAAATAGTCAAATCAATAAAAATAATTATTTTTGTAAAAAAAATATTCCTTTTGTTTTCAGTAATCACGTTGACCCAGTTGGGGGGTATTGGATCACTTTATTTATATTTTCAAAAATAATTGAGTTGGGAGACACTCTCTTTTTGGTTCTACGTAAACGGCCATTAATTTTCCTTCATTGGTACAAAATCAAATTATTTTATTTTATTCAGGATTTTAAATTAAAAAAATGTAAATTTTCCCGCCTAAGGTATCATCATATAACTGTGTTGCTGTACTGTTGGATATCGTTCAAAAATATGGAATCGACTGGCACATGGGCAGCCATGATAAACTACATGGTGCATGCGTTCATGTACTCTTATTTTACCATCACGGCCATTGGTTGGAAGGTTCCGAAATCCATCGCCATGTCCATTACGGCTGTCCAAATTTTGCAAATGGTGGTCAATTTATGGATCAATTTGTATGCAGTGCAGGCCAAGTGGACGGGGCAGGAGTGTGACGGCATTTCGAGATTTCACTTGTTTTTGGCCTTTGGATTGTTTGGATCGTACGCTTTCCTATTTGGCAATTTTTTTGTAAAGTCTTATATTAGTGGCCATCGAAAGAAAACTGAATAAAAATTCCGGTGGCGATTTTATTAAATTTTCACTTTCGATCACTGAACCACAAAATTTTCATCTTTTTCAGGCACTAATTTTGTCATAAATAAATTTGATGATTAAAGTCACTTTAATTACTATTTAATCATATGATTAAATACTAATTAAATTTGTTTCTTTCTACGTTTCCATATACAAATGATTAAGATGAAAATAACGATATTATTTTTTTTAATATTTTTAATCACAATTAAATTCAAAACTTTATTCTACATTTTGTCACAAGTCTATGAATACAAGCCCAGGTACATGTGTGTACTATACAATGTACATCTAATTAAATTAAATGTAATTAAATATTTTTTTGTGGTTGTTCCCTATCCCACTTTGTTTTAAAAATACATGCATTATTTTAAATATAACATTAATATTTAAATATTTAAATTAAATTTTTACATTTAGAATCACATGAAATTGTGCTATACATTAAATACCCAGAATTGGTAAATATTAATTTTAATTGACAAGATTATTGTCAATTAAACAAATTAAATTTTTACTCCATGAAGACATTTTTACCAACAGTGGTGGCATGGACGTAGACAAGGACAAAGCCAATAAAGAAGAGCGGATAAATAAAACGAAAAACCAAATTAATTTGTTCACCATAGCCATCCATCTTGGACAAATATTTATAAATCTCCACCATCATTTTCTCCGTATTTGCCTCCGCTTCTTTTTCTTTAGCCCCAGCTCCAGCTCCCTCTGCTTCTTTTTCCTTGATACTTTGAGCCACAATACTCACATCCGTGTCACAAGTGTCCAATGACTCTGTCTTGGAATTGATCCGTACCATTCGCACTAAATTCACCGTGTCCCAATGATACACCAGAATCGTCTCAACAAGGACCAAAATGAGAAAAATCCAACAGGTGCTCAACCACATCCCGAACATGGTCGTGTTTGGCTCATTTCTGGTCAGGGCCGTTTTAACTGTGTAGCGGATATTATGGACCGACATGAGCCCCATCAAAAAGAGTATGAAAAGAACGCGGGATACGATGTCTAAAAAAATAAATTTTAATAATTAAATATTAATTACAATTAAAATCTATTTGTCACCTCTCACGCTCAACCAAGGGACGAGACCAGCCATGAAGACGATGAGAATGCAGGGCAAATAAAATTCTTTTAAGTAAAATTCAAGTGCCCGCGTAAACCAAAAGTTAATCAAGAGACAACTGTACACTCCTAAAATTATGAGGTTAATTAATTTTTTTTTAATTTTTAATTAAATTTAAATCTAACCGCTATTGCTCTGTGAATCGCAATATTCTGTAGTCAAATCCTCGAGGATGTAGAGGGGGAGGTCAAGTTCTGAGGTCATGATCATGGGATTATTTGCTGTCCATTCAAAAACAATGTCTTGTGTGGTGTGAGCGTCTAATTTAATTAATTATAATTAATTAAATTAATTAATTAAGTTAATTATAATAATTATAATAAATATGAATAATTATAATAAATATGAATAATTATAAAAAAATTATTAATTATTAATAATTTTTTTAATTAATTTAAAAATTGACTTACAGCTAGCCAAACGCAGAGGACAGACTTGTGTGTCCATTGGGAAACGTTGCATTATGATTGGACAATTTAATGTGAGTGTGATCCTTCAAATAATAATAATAATTTAAATTAATTTAATATTTGATTACAATTAAATTTTATTTTTTACTGTTGACTCAGCTCAACGATGCCACAAGGATAAATTCGGAGCTTAGTGTTGGTCCCATAAATATCCTTGGATGGTTCCTGTTCGAGTTGATTTGCGATGTACAAATCTGGTGTCCAAATTTTGTCAATAGAGGTCAGTGGTATCGCGACAGATTTCTCACCCAAAAAAACTAAAAATTTAATTTAATTATAATTAATCCAAAAGTTAAATTAAATAATTTAAAATTACTTTGAATAAGACTCCTTGAAGTTGAATTTTCATACTTGAGACGAGAATCCCTCCAGGATTGTCTCAGAGAGACTTTAATTTTGTAATTCTAATTTTAATTAAAATATAATTAAATAATATTATTTAATTGACAATTTATTATTAATTTTAAATTTTACCATGTTCACTTCATCCACTTCTTTAACGGTGATGCTGGAAACAGTCACTTGGACTTTAGTGGGGCCGTCTGGAAAATTAAAAATTAATTAATTTTTATTCAAAATTAAAAAAGTTTTAATTTACAATTAACTCACCTGTCCCATTCCCTTTGCCAGGATGTGAATGTGAGTCATATGCTTCGTCCAAAATCATGAGTTTGACCTTGTCAATTATTTCTTGGGCCGCGTCATGTTCCGGAATTGCAAATTCTTTTGAGGGTCTGCAACTAAATTGAGAATTAATTAATATTTTAATTAATTATAATTATTATTTACCTTCCCAAAGCTGTCTCTGTTAGGGAAAGGAGGAGAAAAAAAATTAAAATAATTTGAGATGCTGAATTCTTCATTGTGGAATTTTTGAATATATTTTTTATTTAAAAATACAGAGTTATTTTATGCAACAAGTTGACAGAGATGAGGATAAAAGTTGAGTGGGATGCGGGAGGCTGGAGACTCCAGTGGAGAGCGGATGCGGGGAGGGTCTCCATGGAGAAAGAAAGCTTTCATCTTGGGCCTCTCCAATTTCCGCTCTCTTTTCTTTTTTCCAGTTGCCAGGGGAAAGGCAGAGAGAGAGAGTGAAGTAGGGGATTGCTCATGTCTCTCTTTTTATTGGAGGCTGCTAGAGGCTACAGATGATAATTTTATGGCTTTTGATCTTTACGGAACGATTCACCTGTTGATTTCCCATTTAATTGAATTATTAAACCTGGAAAATATTGATCGTTTCACTCTATTTTTGCTTGGAATATTTTATTAGGGCTTCATTGATTTTTTTTCTGGGGGCTTGGCAAAAATGCCAAATGTCAACTTCAACTCAATTTGCATGGGAAAAGTGGGGAGATGGTCTTATGGAAAATAATTGCCAGAATAATTAAATTGTGTTTTAAATTAAAAAAGTGATCACAATTTAAATAAATGGAAAAAATTGGGATAGATCTCCCCTCAGGCTATTTCGGGGGAATGGGAAATTGAAGGGGTGGACATGGTGGAACGGCGTTCAAGTCTTACAATTTACTTACTTTTAAAAAAAAAATCATGAAGTTAATAATTATTTTAAATGCAATCATGAAAAGAATTAAGGTTCAGGCAATAATAAATAAATAAAAATTAAGTTTTTATTTTAACTTAGGAACATTATATTTTAATTTGTCTAAAATAATGATAAAAAATTGGCTAGTTCAATAGAAAATTTTGTTGAAACTCGACGCCGTCCATTTATTGAATTCTATAAGCAATTTCATAGAGATATGTGTGGGTTGCTCAGTGATTTTAACTGTATTATTTGCATGTAAATTAATTTAATTGTAGAAATTTTGAATCAATTTTCCAAATAATTTGGGCCGGGTACATATGTTACACAATTTTATATTAAATTGTCTGGGATTTTTTAGAAGGCCTTCTAAAAATTCCAAAGATCCTTCTATAAATTCTTAAAATAATATTTTTTGTATAATTTTGATGTAAAATTGTATAATAAATTTAACAAAGGCCAAGGGTCAAGTAAACCGTTTGGGGTTGTTACAAGTAATTATAATCCACTTGCCTCTTCAAGAGATAGTACAAGGAACATCAACAACTAACAAATTTCTGCCCTTCTCATCGCAAATTTGACAACCCATGACACCGGACAGCTAATTAAAAATAAAGTGTTCAATTTTTAGTTCACAATAAATTTAATTTAAATTTTTCACTCACCTTCCTCATCCAAAAATAGTCAGCCAGGGTTCCCAAAATACCAACATAATAATATTTAGAGGGTGTCCGTTACGGACAGGCGTTTGAGTTTGAAACTACATCATGGGTCTCATTACACTCCCAAATTGCATCACATGGAACGTCCGTGGGGTCAAGTGGAATTTAAATTGAGAAAAGACCACTGGTTGTGAATGTACATGTGGCTGTCACTTTTTGGCATGTACAGTCTATAAATTGAGTGAAAAACTAAGTATTCCAATTTATTTTTAATTAATTAAAAACTTACCAATGTTGACAGGAAATCCAACATAAAGTTCAGCGAAGTCATCTTGATTCCAGTAAATTGCCACTACTTTTGTTGGATCTATTTCCTTGCCATTCAGAAAACAATTCAAATTTCCTGAAGGGATGCAACAATCGCCAGCTTTCAAAAGTTTTCAAAAAAAAGAGTTATAGACAAAATATTTTTTGAAAATGATTCATAATTTATTTCAGTTAATTAAAAAAAATTCTTTTTTACTGCATTTATCGTTCAATCCACGTGTCAAAAATTCAGTTGGGTTTAGGGCTATATTATACTAGGAAATTTTCCATGTTCCATGTCTAAAAAGACGGAATGTGCTTGACTTTTAAGTAAAGTGACCTTTATTGCATAAAATGTCTTTAAAAAACACGTGCTTAATTGATCATTCAGTGGCTGGATAGCACATGAGACAATTCAACATAAAAATATTAACACCCAGAAAATTCAGCACAAAGAACACGTACAGTGTTGGCTGTCTGTTTTGTCCGTCCGTCCAAAATGGACCAAAGTTGACAAAATGATTTTAAAAAGTGAAACAAGCGAATAAAACTCACTTTGACCTGGTCTAAAGATCAAATTATTAAAGATATTGAGATGGAGCTGAAGACGCAGTTGTTCAGAGTCTATAACGCTACAACTATCCTTTGTCAGATTTTAAAGAATCCAAAACAAGCCCACGGACTAAATCCCACAGTTAAAATTTTAAAGAAAGTCAAGTAAAAAAATGAACTGAAGCTTCTCTTTGGAAGGTGATCTTGTCGCTGATGATCAGCGGTTGATCTCCGCAGTAGTTGGTGCCGAACCACCTCGGCAGTTAGTATTTTACTGATTATTACCTAACCTAACTTAAACAATCTAACTTTGCAAAGTAAGCCTCCTTCTAAATACACCCGTTTGGAAACGAAGAAGGGTTTCAATTCATTATTTTTGCTTGATTTTCTTTTAAATTTTACGTGTGGGATTTTGACCGTGGGACTTTCCCCGTGTGGGATTTTGAACGTGCTCATTTGTCCATGTGTTCTTATGTCCGGTCACCGATTTTACACCATAATTTTTCGTACTAAAGCAGCCTTTAAAAATCGTTTACTAAAGGCCAACTGGTAGGTCCCTAAATATTGGTAGCGTTTCCTTTGTTGAAGAGGTCAAGTCTCAAGTTACATCTATTAATTGCTTTTTTCAAGTTATAATTAAACGGGAGAAAAACGAGAAACGTTTTTAAGGTTCGTGTGCCTTCGACGTCCGTTCTATACGTCTTTTGTCCATTTTGTCCACTAGAGAGTTATTTTAGTTTTGGACGGACAAAACCCCAACACTGAAACTCTGTGTCATAATGTTAGTATGAAAGTTAGAAATCACTTTCTGGACTACCTCGGCAATTAGTAGAAAAAGTTTTTTCTAACTTTTCTCAAATAATCACATTCCTATCAAAATAAAAACAAAAAGCAACACTTTCAATTAGCCGTATTGATTTTTTCATGTTGAAATGTCCCGTCTTCGATTATCCGCTTACGAAAAACTAAATTTGATGAAAAAACTGCTTTAAATTTTTAAAACACTTTTTCCATGTGCAGAAACCCAATTATTATCATTCATCACTATTTTTGGCGTGTTGACAGATTTTTCCTGTTGGTTGCTAGGTTACCCAAACATTTTACTTTTTGACCATATGAAGTACTTCCTATCGCGTAATGTTTCACAATGATATGTCACATGATGGGGTATTGAATACATGAATGTTTCCCAAAGTTACGAGTCCCCTTTTTGTACTGATAGTGTGATAAATGTAGAACCCCTTGGTCAAACAGTCCCCATTTCAATAGCAACCTTACTTATGTAAACCAGTACATATGTGCCAAATTTGATAAAATTCAGTTGACATTTACGATTTTTATCGAGCGTACAGTGAAAATTCTATTTTTTTGCCGACCACTGAAAATTAAAAGACTTCATTTCGGAAGCTTATTCCGTCGATAAAATAAAATAATTTATGTGAAAAATAATTATTGACAAAATATATTTTATTTAATTGAAACTTACCTGGTGACTTCAAATTAGACAAGACTTTGACAGAGCCTAAGGAAATGAGTGTGAAAATAATCAACAATTTTATTTTTAATTGTTGTAGTCGTTTAAAGTTAATTAAAAAAAATTATTTGAAATTGTAATCTGTAAGGTTTTTTACTGTGAATTTCATGGAGAGGATCCGCATTTTACATAGCCATGCAATGACAATGAGGAAGTGACAAAAAAGAGACTTTTTTGCCAAAATTTTGCACATTTTGATATTTTAACTGAATCCGACAATTTTTAATACAATTTGATAGGAAACAATTGGCCCATACCTAGACAGTAGACACATAACTGACCAGACAAGATTTGGCGTCTTTATTTAATGAGGAAGTGACGAGAGTGGCGTGGAAGTTAAATATTTATTTAAATAAATATTGACAATTTGTGAATAATAAACTTTTTGGATTTAGAAATTATTTATGTATTATATGTCTCAAATTGTCTGGGTCAAATTCTAGTCTGAATCCAATAAAGTTGAAAATTAATTTCATGTTTTTTATTGTTTTTTTGGTTGTTGTGTATGTAATAATAATTCAATTCGTATAATTAATGTAAGAGTTGCACAATTATGGACATTTACATAGCCAACATTATTTATTTAGATGGGGATTAATAAATTATGATTTTCATATTTAGGAACGCCATACAAAACTTTCCGTCTGTAAAGACTTTAAAAATTAATTTATAGTTTGTTTGATGCTGAGGATGAGCCAGAATGAGCCTCATTTAAAATTTTTTTATTAAATTAAAAATTATTTTACTTAATTTAATTTTATAATAAACATTAAATTTAAATTAATAACACTTATTGAGAAACCCCCAAAATGACGACATTTTCTGACAACCATTAACTTTATAATGATTAAAAGCCATTTTTGGATCAACATAATTAACAACATTAAAATATTCCTCATTTGGTTCAGACACTTGAATTATTTACATAAATTCACTTCTAACATAATTGCAAATTAACCACCTTAATTTATTAATTCAATTAAACCACTTAAGTTCAATTAAACTACATTCCAAATTCCAATATTAGATCCATATGAACATTAGTTCTTTAATGTGAGAATATTAACCCATTTAAAAATTCCATAATAAATTAAATATCACTTGAATTCATTTGACATCAATTTCATTTTTTAATTTAATTATAGTTTAGTCTGACCGCATGATAAAATTATGCTTAAAATTAAACTGAACCTCATTTTTCCAATTAAAAACTAATTTTCTTGACATTTTTGACTCATATTTCCAAAATAATTATTCCAGTGATGAATCATCATTAAAATGACAAATTAAATGGCTGTCACAATCCCAAAATTTCAGGTATAAAAATCCCAAATAATTTTCATTTTGTACCACACATTTTCTCTCCGCTTGAAGCAGCCTCACCATGAAAATTTTCATTCTGTTTGGGTTCCTTGGTCTCACTTTAGCCCACCCTCATCGACATGAGCTGTCAAGACAAGCTGTAGACATCCTTGTCACTGAAACTCGTTCCCTTGAGTCCCCCTACGAAATTTCACTGACAGCTTTTGACAAGGAATTTCAACTCCGTCTTGCCCGACCCAGTAAATTTACAATAACAATTAAAATTATAATTCAATAATTAAATTAATTCTCAAAATTTTGTCCAGGTGGCAGCGTCTTCACTGATGGCTTTACTTTTGGCACTTCAACAATTTACAAAAGTGAATTGGCTGCCATAGAAGCCAACATTTTTATTGACAATGCCAACAAAGCAGCTTTGAAAATTGAGCAGGGTCCAGATGGTCATAAAATTGTAATTTAATTAATTGCCACATTTAAATTTTAAATTTAATACTAGCTAATCACAATTTAAATTCTAATAGAACGGGTTCATCAACGGACATGGAGTTTACCATGAACACGGTCAACATTTTGTCACACCTCATTCCCACAACCATTTGACCGAATGGTGTGGAGTCACCGAAGACCACGACGCGGCAGTCTTAAAAATGCCCCACAATTCAAAAGGTCAGTCCAATTTGAAACAAAACGGCAAAGGGATCATTGAAACCCAGGTTGTGTTTGATGTGGCCCTCCAAAATCAAATTGGATCCAGTGACAACATGACCGCGTACGCTGCCGTCATGTTCCATGCTGTCAACACCATCTATGATGATTTGACCAACCCACCTATGCAAATTAAAATTGCCGGTGTTTACGCCTTGGTATGTCATAAAATAAATGTTAACATCACAGTTCATTGACCCGTGACCTTACAATGATGTAGACCGACGCAGAGGACCAGCAAATACTTCGTGCAAACGATTACGGAATTTATAAAGAATTGGATTCTCTCGTGGCATGGGCTGATGCATCACCAGCAGGATTGGCGCCAAATGACATTGTGGCTTTGCTCACAGGGGTCACCACCATAAATCAAGAAGGGGGTATTGGGACAGTTGGCTTGGCCTACAGAGGGGCTGTCTGTAGTTCACAAAGGGGGAGTGTCAACCAAGACGTCGGGGCTGCTTGGGCCGCTGTCTTTACCATCGCCCATGAAATTGGACACAAGTAAGAGATGCGTCCTCTAGTGGTCATTTTAAAAATAACTCATTCTTTTGACAATTAGTGTGGGCGCCCGACACGATTTCATGGCAGGAGTCACTTGTGGAGAACACGGGTACATCATGGGCTACCAACCCGGGACGGAAAATTATTTCCATTTTTCAGAGTGCAGTAAAGACGACATCACGGAGGTGGTTTCGTAAGTTTTTTTGGTTCAATAAATAAAAATAATTAATTATTAATTAAATTATTAATAATATTTCTCATGAATTAGATCATCGGGAACATGTGTCTTTTATGACGTTGCTGGAGCAGGGGTTCCATTGGGAAATCAAGATCCTGGCCAAGATCCCGCCATGACCTTTGATTTTCAATGTAATAAGGTCATGTCATGGCAACCCAGCATGAGTAAAATTCCCCTGACGTACTCAACGTCCGTCAATCGACAGGAAAATGCTTGCGTCCAAATGATTTGTAGTTTACCTGATGGCTACACGCCACCAACCGTTGAAGCTGGACCCCCAAGTGAAGGCACCGCCTGCAATTTGAGTGGCGGGGTAAAAATGCAATTTAATTTTTATTTTGGTTAATTTATTGGATTTATTTTAAATTATATTTTTGACTCTAGAAATGTCACGTGGGACGATGCGTTTAAAAATGAACTGGACTGATGTGGATTTTGAACTTGAAGATTTTTTGGGCACCGTTATTTTTTATTTATTCATGAATTTGGGAATTATCTCATTACTGATTAATTGAAATGAAAAAAGTCATGTGACTTTGAGTGGCGGGAGCGGGAGAGTCAGAAAATAAATTTTGGTTTATTCTCATCATTAACTTTTTTTTGTTCATCATCATCATTAACTCCATTTAAAATGAAGGATTAAAGTGTTTTTTATTATGATAGGAAACGGTTACTCTATTTAAGAATGGGTCAATTTTAATTAATTTTTATTTATTGCACTAGAGGGAGCCACTAGTATAAATTGGAATGACATTTAAAGCAATAATTTAATGTCCAAGTTTGAAGCACAAATCTGATATACGTGAATTATGAGGCCACTCATTTTTAAAACTTCCCATCGAGTCGGGTTTACTCGACGACCCGAACTGCTCGGGTCTACCCGTCGCATACTGGTTTGACTAGGAATAAAAAGCGGCGTTTTTGAATGGCATGACATGGAGGATTTCCCTTAATATGAATTGTTCAGCATTAAATTGCCGTTCTTTTTATGTATATCTCAAGGTGCGATAATCTGCGCAAATATGAAAATTTAACGTTTCTTCTGAAATCCGAAGACGGGTTTTTTTCACCAATTTGACTCCGAAATAATGTTCTCCACATATTGTTTCTATATAAAGTTTTTTATGTCAAGAAAGTCGTACGATAGGTTAAAGAGATATTGATATGTATATATCGTCTGTTGTGACTCTTTTAATACCCGGTTTTTGGGTGAAAGCAGGTGTTACGTACATATCAATACTTCTGGAACCTATTGTACGATTATCTTGACATAAAAAACCTTATATAGATATAATATGTGGAGAACATTATTTCGGAGTCAAATTGGTGAAAACCCCCGGGTATCATAAAACCCGTTTTTTGATCTCCCCGATACCCGGGTATTTTTTGGGATGACCTATTGGAAACAAAATTTGGAACGTTTTTAGAAATTTGTCGTTTTTGAATTTTGAAAAATTATTGAAAAGAAAAAAAGTTATTAGTTTTTAATAAACGCCGATTTTTTCTCAATCCGGACCAGTGTGCATCGGCAGCAAGCCCGTCGTGCAGCACGCATGCTAGCTGTAGTTGAAATTGGCTCATGTCATTAAACAAGGGGTACTACATTTTGGATTTTAAAGCTTTGCTACACTCATCCACTACAATTAAATCATTTTATTTTCTTTCGCATCAAAATGAGAAAATTGAAGTTCGTATTATTATTTTGGTTCAAAAATGACAACTTTTCCAAAAAATGTGGCGGGATGTAATTTACAAACTTCAACTACAAAAATTGTGGGGTAAGAAGAATGAGACCCTTGTAATTTTTTTTATAAAAAAAGAGTTTTTTTATAAACATACCGTTGGTATTACATTGTAGTTGTTTTTATTCAGTTGTGAGGAGCCTTCATTTTATACAGAATATTACAATGCATACAATGTTAGAAATGGTCGGGCAACTTTTCATTATCTTGATTTTCTCCTCGGTCTGCCCATTTTTTCATGTAAGAATTTAAATGTTGGTTCTAAACTAAAGACATAATTTATGACTAGTGTCCATTACAACGACTCATTTTCTATTCACTCATAACTCTATTTTAACTAGTACAATGGCCAAACATGACAAAATTTTAATTTGTGAACAAAACTCTTACAACAGACACACAGTGAGAATAAGGGAAGCTTCTTCAAAAGTGAGAAATGTGGGTGGACTGTTAAAATCCATAATCCCATAACCCCTAAAAACCTATAGCGGGAGTTGATAAAGTACATTCCGACATCCCGCACTTGTCGCGCCTGGGTATTTCCGAATGGTATGTGGACTCGGCACCATTCACACGCAAGAGGCAAACCTTGCCTGTGTGAGTTCCAAAATCTTAGAAAACCTTTGAAATGTCTTTGATTCTTTGTCGCAATGATGATTTTTTTGAAACAATTTATGAGGAAATTAGCTACGTCCAATGAGGAAAATTAGATTGTGTGAATCATTTTAAGCAAATCTTCTCTCACTTAATTAATACCCGTTTTATGTGCCAAACCATTTACTTTCATATTAGGACCCATACAAAAGTTGCGGGAATAAAAATCAACTATCAATTTAGAATATTTTTAGCTTAATCTCGACAAAACGAATTAAATATATTCGTGTCTTGTACCCTTTAAATTTTGACAAGAACCCCCATAGTTTAACTTTCACAGTTTAATGGCCATTTCATTGAAATATTTTCACCCAGTCATCTTTCTCGCTTCCGACTGGATCTGTCCAACTCCTCATTAGAAGGCCTACCAGATTCAATTTTTTTCAGCCCAGCTTAAGGCCAACACGAGTTTTGCGTCTTGATTGAGCAGTTGGTTGAACAAATATGTTTTTGCGTGTAAATCCCTTTATTTTTTGAGATATAAAAGTTCCAAGCTGCATGGATTTGAAAATTTGAGCCAGTTTAAAAGTAAATGGTTTGGCACATAAAACGGGTATTAATTAAGTGAGAGAAGATTTGCTTAAAATGGTTCACACAATCTAATTTTCCTCATTGGACGTAGCTAATTTCCTCAAAATTGTTTTAAAAAAATAATCATCATTGCGACAAAGAATCAAAGACAT
>JAQIVZ010003083.1:0-16076 GCA_034700945.1 Arrhopalites spinosus | reverse complement strand
GGGGTAATAAAATTGACCAACATTGTATTTGGATATTTTTAGTGTAATAAAGTCAAGATGGACGAGACAACGACATGATTTTCATTTCAGTTCCACCAAGGGCCTCAATTGTTCTAATGGGGATTGCTCCATTGGCGGCAAAGTCAATACATTTTGAATTTAATTTATTTTTCCATGGACCATTATGCTGATTCATATGAAATACAAATTGATTTGATCTTAATTTTTCGATTGGACGAGGATGAAATCATGTTCAAGTAGTCAGACAATGGCGGGAGTTTTAAAAATAATAATAATAATTTTTTAAATTATTTTACAAACATGCTAAATTTTCATACACGTGCCATGTTCAGAAGTTCAAATAAATAAAAAATATTGTGATTGTGCCTCATTTTAGCTGGATCTAGATTTATGATGATTAATAATTAATCATTAATTAGCTAATTAATCATCATGATTGATTTAAAGAAGCGACAGCTGTTATTAATTTTAAATTCTAATTTTTCCATGTAATTGGCATTCAACTCCTGCAAAAAAAATTTTATTTGTAATGTCCCATGACTTATTTAAATGACCAAAATTAAATTGTACACCATTTCCTGTCTCAAGCATGCACTCAAGTTGAGTGCAACGTCGTTGAGTGACTCAACGACGTCCTATGACTCATTTTTTTAGCCCAAAAAGAATTCGTCCAGAAATTTCGGTTTCATTTTGAATTCTGTTTTCATACAATTCTAAACTTTTTTAAAGATTTAAATCTAAAAATTCAGTCAAATATAGGTACAAATTTATTTTTCCTAATTTTGCTATTTTAATCTTAAATTGTGGGGACAATAAACCTGACGGGTTTGGTTCACAAGTGGAGCTCTATTTTTGTCTTTTGCTTATCTTGTTTCCTTTTAGATAACCCCCAAGTCTCAAGACAGTTAAAATTAAAACATTTTTAATTTATTTAATGTTCCTTTACACTCAACAAGTTTCATTTTAACGTAGTCCATAAATTAAATTAAGCTAAGTTTATTCTTCCACCATTTAACGTAACAAGAGCCCACAATGATGAAATTCACAAGGCCCATTTTTGTACTCATGACGTCATTTTTGTGTTTAACTGGAGAGGAAAATTCAAAAAAGTTGGTCATCTCCCTCTACTATGAGTCTCTTTGTCCTGACTGTATAAATTTTGATAGAAATCAATTGTATCCTGTCTATACAAAATTAGTTGATTATTTAGACTTGGACTTGATCCCCTACGGAAATGCTCAAGTAAAATATTTTTTAAAATTAAAATTCAATTAAAATTTTGCCGCCGTTTTATTTTTGCCCCAAAATAGACCACTCAAAATTCCAATGGGAGCATCACAATTAAATGTCAACACGGAGAAGAGGAATGTCGTGGAAATAAACTTCACGCCTGTGCCATCTCTAAATTAAATCCCCAAACTGCCGCCAATTTTGTGGGGTGTACCATGAGCCAGAAAAAACCACAAAACGCGGGACTTTTCTGTGCCCGGCAGCTCAATATAACCAAACCATATCGGAGCATCGCCAAATGCCAGGCAGGACCAGAAGGGCTGGAATTATTAAACAAGAATGGAATCCGCACAAATAATTTAAAACCCCCGCACACATTCGTCCCGTGGGTCATCTTCAATGGCGCCTTCAACGAGCAAGACATGAATGACAGCATGACTGACCTCCTCTCTGTCGTCTGTCGCCTCCTCACGGGAAATCTTCCCTCCATTTGTAATCAAGTGTAAAAATATTTTTGGTGGGACTTTTAAAATATTTTTTTTTTGCATGTTTTGTACTTGCAATTTATTTTTAATTTAAAGTAAGAATTACATTTAAAATTAATGAGAATTTTGAGAGAGTAAAGATGTGGACAGTGGACAAGAAAATAATTTTTTATAAATATTTTGAAAGCCAAGAAAAAAGCGTAGGCACTTTTGTGTAAATGATGCGTGAGAATGTGCGTTCATTTTTAATTGGTCACGACTTGTACGTCCGCACTATCCCTGTACAGGGCTCGCGACAAATTGGGCAGCCTCCCTTCGACGCTTTGCTATTTCCGTAACTTTTAGCACAGCCGTAGCACATGCACATGTGACCTGTTAAGAAAAAGATGGATTTTAATTGTAATTAAATTTAATTAATTTGTAGTAATTACCACAAGGTAAAAATACGCTGTCAACAGGTCGTTCACAGCAGATTGTACATTCTGAGGAACCATTCGAATTTCCTTTTGCAGACGGCAAATTTCTTCCTGAATTTGATGTCCCTTCCTGTAAAATTTACATTTTATTTTATTTTTTATTTTTGCATATGCCAAAATGGCCAAAAATACACCATTTTGAATTTAATTGCGAATTAAATACATATATGACATATGACAAATTAAATTATTTTACCTGTGGCTCATCACCAAAACAAGGAATGGCCATAGAGGGATTCCACACAGGGGCTGATGGTGGCCGTGCACAACATTTAGATAATTTATCTACAATTAAAAAAGTATAATTAAATCCCAATTTAAATTTAATTCTTAATTAAATTCCTTACTCTCAATGGCAATCTTGCCAAGTAGAATAATTTCAGTGGTAGAGCCGTGCAAATCAAAAAGAATCCAAAGAGGAATTGAGTCGTCCACGTGCATTAAAATTTCAGATGAGTCTCCATTTTTGGCAATTAAAATTTCTCCTTTAAATTAAATCCACAATTAAAAATTATAATTATAAAATTAATTATAATTGTCAATTTACCAGAGTATGTAAAAGTGAAACAAAATTCATCTCCCGTCACCGAATTCTCTACAATGTTTTTCTCCACTAGCCAATATTCAGGTCGATCAAGGAGGAGATTGGGGTCATCGGGGAGGTCATGGGATCGAATTGTGTTGGGGTCACAACTTGTTATACCCATGGCCATTGAACTTGAGAATTCCGGGTTGTGTTTCTTAATCTAAATATTAAAAATATATTTAATTTTCATGTTAATTTTAATTCATATTTTAATTAATTTACCTTGACCACAAAACTTTCACCAATTTCGACGGGTCGGGCAGTGAAAACGTAAGCGTTTGAATATTCCGAAAAATCTTTTGCCTTACGACGACTCGCCTCTAGTCCACTACAACCCACGTGAGCATTCTTCCCTTTTGTTCTGTGCAAAAAAAATTTCAAATATTTTTGAATATTGTCAAAAAAATATATATAAAGTTAGAGGGTACCTATGAAAATGCATGGATTTAGCAACAACATTTTGGTAATATTGACTAGATGGACAGTCCACAAGGCCTTGACCTAAATTTCCTCTACTTGTTGAAGGCACCATTATTGCAATTGCTTCACTCCCAATGACCTCATCTGGGGTCAAATTTATCAAGTCTCCAGTACTTTTTGTTTTATTTTCATCTGCAAATTTTTATTTTCAATTAAATCATTTACATTGCAGTCAGTGCAATTTGCAGTAAAAATAAGCAGATTTTTAAGGAGGGAAAGATTCGGCAATGTTTCTCGTTTCTTCAGCATTGGAAACATTGCCGAATCTTTCCTTGTTCAAAAATAAAAAATTGTAGACTATTTTTTTGACGATAATAGTAGTAAAATTATATCTATATAATTTTCTATAGAAAATGAAACGTTAATTTACCAATTAATTGTAGTCGAGTAGAATCCCCAAAAATTTCAATGAGGGCAAAAAGGGGATGGCCATGGAATTTGACTTCGGATAAAAAAACTTCTTTTTCTTCGCCATTAATTAAGAGATGAACATCTCCATCTTTGTTCACAGAATAGGAGACAATGTCCCCCGTCTTGAATTGATCTCTCCATAAATCTTTTGCCCAAAATTCTGGTCTTGACGCAAATCCTACGTTAAAGAAAATATAAATGCTTTCATGTATTTTCGCTGTTTCATATAAAAGAATTTCAGGTGGCGTAGAAGTTGAGCAAAAATAATTCAAAATTAATTGATTGCTTTTGCTTACCTGTATAAAATCCCAGATCAGACTGTAAACTTTTGGGATCACATTTAGAGAATCCAAAGCGTAGTCCTTCGTATGAATTGGCCGATATTTGCATACATCTCATGCATACCTGACAATTAACAATTAAAATTAATTAAATAATTAATTTTTATTTAATTAAATGACAACCTTTTCATTGAACTGGACAGGCCGATGAGAGAAAATTATGCCACCGCCGCTGTCACTACAGATCCTTTCCGCTACAGATTCATTCTCACAAATTTGTACATTTACTCCATGTACAGGGTGGAACAACAATGGTGACATTGTGGCACTTTTAATTCTATTTTTAATTTAATTATTTAATTTTAATACTTTTATATTTTATTAATTTTAATTAAACGATTATTGTGAATATTTTATCTTACATTTAATCATTCAGAGAATTTTGAGAGGCACAAGTCAATTATTTTATTTGTGTTTTGAGTCTTGCCAATACTTTTGGGATGTGGAGCATTTTTAATTGGCCAATTAAAAATTTAATTTATTTGGCAATCTCTTCCTGCAAAATAAAATAAAATTGTAATTAAAAATACTTTTGTCAATTTCGTATTGAAATATTGTACAAGTTCAACGCCGCGCAATTTTATTTTAGACGAAAAGTCCTCAATAGCTCTTGTTAGTTTTTAGTGTCTTGGGTTTAACTTACCATTTAATCTTAATTGTCAATTATGTCCTCCAATTTTTTCGGTGTAATTTAATATTTCACAATTAAAATAATTGTCAAACGACAATCTCTAGCCTTTTGACTGTCACTCAAAAGTTGTGACAAGGACCCAATTTAATGAAAGCAACAGTTTGTCACTTAATTTTTTGTAAACAATTAAATATTATTACCAATTAAATTTCCCTTGTAATATTTACATAACTAACATCACAGTTATAAGATGAACTTTTTGCCTTTTGCAAATTTAAACTTTTTCAAAGATTTTTGCAATTTAAAAGAAACTTGACAACAATCAAAAATACTTGTTTTTAGGAATAGAAATCACACAAATGATTGGCACAATTTTCCCCCTTCTCTTAATATTTAACAAGTAATTATTTAAATTGAAAAAGAGATAAAAGTAGGAAATAGATCGGATTTTGTAAAAAAAAGAAATTTATTGCGGGTCTAAGATTTCAAGGGCAAAGAGGGATCACGTGAGACCTTTGAAAAAGGGAGAAAATTTAATGCGGTAGCTGAACGCCGTTCAAAAAACATTTTTGTTGGATTCCATAGACCCATAAGCTTCATAAGCACAAAAGTTTCATTTCGGTACATTTAGTTGTGAATAATACAGTGCAAAAAAATATTGGCACGTCATTTTGTACATGAAACATCCACTCCCTGCCCCCTCAACTCCAGCTTGCCTTTATCACGTCATTTTTTTTACTGTCGTCAATGCTAAAAGTAATCAAATATTATACAACGGCCCTTTTTTTGAGTCATGAGTCATGTAGAACAATTGGAGTTAATTAAATGAATGATTAACTTAATGATGAATTCACACGCCTCATCTTTAGTGTGGGCTTTAACTTGTCTCTGGTCATGACGTCATTTTCATGTGAATTGTATACTAAGAGAAAAATAGAATTGATTTATTTTGACCAATCTTTTTTCAACTTTCTCTCTCTGTTTTTGTGTGGAAATTCTACGACATCTTGTCATGGAACTTTCTGTACAAAAGCGAATTGTAATTAACAATTTGTGTTTGAAATATGAAAATTAACATTAAAATAATTATTTTCTTTGTGCCTGTCAACGGTGAAAACGTTGAAAAGCATTTTTTTGGGAAAAGGAAAGATTCGGCAGTGTTTCCGGTCTTCTCATAAGTGGGAACATTGCTGAATCGTTCCGTTTCCAAAAATGTTTCTCTTCTTTTTTAGAAGATGCAAAATATTTAAAATGAAAAATTAATTAGTTTTTCATTTAATCAAAAATTAATTTACAATTAATTACGGTATTACTAATAAGAAATAGTCTAAAAATTTTGCATTTAACGATTTTGATTTTGGCAAATAAGAATAAATAAAGTGTGCAAGTTTCATTGTGGATTAAAATAATCTGGGATGGAATTTGGAAAATGGTGAGGATTGAATCGTCATTAAATATTCCACAAAATAAATATTTATGCAATGGCCTACCTACCATACGTGTCACACTTTTTTCCAAATTGCAAATTGATATCAAAATATCTCGAGTGGACTTGACATCCATTGAAAAAAAATTGTTCTTTATTGGCATACATACACAATTCTTTTTAAATATTTTCAATTTTATTTTATGACTCTACATTTAATCACAATTTAATTTTTAATAAGTTTCACTTGGAGGACAATAAAATGACCGTAATATTTTTCAGCCTATAAAATAATCAATTTGATGATTTCATAATAAATCAACGTCATACATTTATATACAGAGATTACAATTATTTTTCAATTGTGAATGGACAGTGGGCTATCATTCAAAAATTCTGGCCATTTCATAAAATAAAATAGAATGGTACCATGGCCAATAGTTGAATAAATTGTAGTATTTATTTTATTCTTAAATTGGCAAATTGCATTTTTAATTGTTACAAATATTAACTGCAACAAAACAAAAAAGATAACACAACTTTAGCTGTAATTATGACGAGAGGCGACAAATGAGAATGAGTGACGTTCAAGTTGTCACAATTAAATATTTTAAATTAAAATGCTATTTAATATACTTTTACAATGAGAAATGGGGAGGTAGAAAATGCTTAAATTAAAATTCGGAAATAATTTTAAATTAATTCAGGCAAACATGCTAATTGTTTAAAATGAACATTTCTTGAATAAAAATTGATTTTAATGTCCACAAAAATAGTAAAATGTTGGCGCACAGCTCGTACGACAATTTAATTTTCCCCATGACACTCAAAGAATCCACGAACCCGTCAGTGGAGATTGCCAAATGGGAATCCTCCCTCATGGTCAATTACAAATCCTTGCAATGGTCATTGCGATAAAAAAGATAATAAAAAAAATTTGCTCTATTTGCTCCGGGTGCAGGTGAGACTGACAAGGGACCAGTGCAGTGTCCAAAACTTGACCTATGAAATAGGATTCGCCATATAAAACCAGTCCAACGGTCAACATTACATACCAAATATTTAATCTCCATTGATGCCAAACCAAAACTGGCCAAACTTCACTTTGAGTCCACTCCGTCTCCCGACTCCCGTCATAGCCAAATGAATGAGATAACAAAAAAATGTAATCTACATCGTTTTCACGTGCCCCCCTTTTATATTTTAATAGCATCTTCCATTAAATTCTTCTCCAGGAGTATAAAAAGAATCAAAAACTTATCATTCAATTTAGTCATTTTACTCAACCAACACCAACTTCATTTAATTGTAGAAATTAAATATTTTAATCATGGCCTTGGCTGCCGTTAAAATTGTGGGGATTGTGTCACTTTTATTGGGACTGGGATTAATCATCATTGTCAGCATCATCGCCTGGGTGGCCGTCCCGGATATTGTCGACAAAAAAATTAAAGAGGTTCATACAATTAACATTTAATTGTGGTTTCATTGCAATTAAAATTAATTCCGAAAGCTCCATTAAAAGCTCAAAGTCAATAATTAATAATTATTCATGCAATCCAAAATGATTAATTTAATTAGAATAATTAATTGTAGGAAACCAGGTTAATCAAGGATTCGGAGACATGGGACAAATGGTCGGACATCAAAATTCCAATGCGAATTAAATTTTACATTTTCAACATCATCAATCCCGAAGTCATTGAGAATGGGACCCTTCATGAAAGACTCAAATTTGTAGAAATGGGCCCATACGTTTACAAGTACATACTTTTACCAAATGTCCCATAATTGACTGTAATTATTTTTTAATTGTAATTAAATTAAATTATACAGTGAATACCGGCACAAGACGGATATTGTGTTGAGTGAGGATGGAGAGGAAGTGAGTTACAAACAAAAGATTTTGTATCTCTTCAATCAAGAGGAATCCACGGGAAGTGAAGATGATTTATTCAACATCCCCAACATCCCTTTAATTGTAAGTCAATCATCATTAACTATTATTTAATAAATAATTAAATAAATATTGTTTATTAATTTTTTCCTAATTTTTTACAGTCAGTGGCCACGGCTGGCTACGCAGAAAAAGATGGAGCAGATTTGAATCGAGTGGTGGCTTTAATTTACAATTTGGCAAATAAATATGGCCCTGAACGCCTCATTATAAAGGGAGTCAAAGTTCGCGAAATTTTGTTTGAAGGCATGCCCCTCAATTCCATTTACTCTCTCATCCCTCCTGAGGACTTCCCCCCTGATTTTGGCACTCTTAAAAATATGCGATTTGGACTCTACAAAGATGTAAGTTTGCAAATATTTTGGCAAAAATTCATATATGTCATTTTGACTTTGGCACATGCAAAAATAATTATTGCAAAAATTTGACAGAAAAATGGAGCAGATGATGGCCAATACGTAATTAAAACTGGACTCAATGACGAGACAGAATTTGGTAAGATAGTCAGTTGGAAACAACCCGGTGACGCTTCAAATCCAGCACAGACCGAACTGGACTGGTGGTACCCTTACGAGGTCAATGGGACTGACGAGCAAACTCATTGCAATGCCATAAATGGCTCTGACGGCTCCCTCTTCCCTCCTTTCAATGACGAGGAGACGACCCTCCAACTATATCAAAGTGACGTGTGCAGGTCATTGCACTTGACCTTTAATAACGAAATGGAATACAGGGACATTCCTGGCTACCGCTTCACCTTACCAAAAAATTTATTTGAGGCACCCGCCGTTAACCCGGACAACGAATGTTTCTGCCCCCACCCATCCCCCCATTTTCCCGACAGATTGGCCCATACTTGTGTCAAAGGGGTCATCCGAATTTTTCCTTGTAAACATGGTAAGGTCCCATTGTATTTTAATTAATTGAAAATTAATTAAATTGAAGTTTATATAGGATTTTTTGTCTTGTATTGATTTTGTGCAATTTTTTTTTGCAAATTTTGTATAGGAGCTCCCATTGTGACCTCAAATCCCCGATTTTTGCACGCTTCGGAAGAAATATTTGAAGCCATTGAGATTGAGAGGCCAGTACAGGAACAGCATTCAACTTTCATTGAAATTGAACCGGTAATTAATTTTAATATTGCAAAATTTTTGGAATATGCTAATTTTTTGCAAATGGGCTATATAGGAATCTGGGATGGTATTGAGAGCGAGTAAGAAAGTGCAAATAAATGTGGAATTACAAATGATCCCCAAGATGGAGTTATTTATGCATCTCAATTTTACTGGAGTCACAAAAGCTCCAAGTATTTTGCTCCCTGTCATGTGGGCTGACGAGGTTAGTCAATTAATTTAATTTTAATTAATGTTCTGGAATTAATTTGAATTGTTTTTTGGACAGACGGCTGAATTAGACCACACAAGTGCAAAAGATCTTTATGATAAATTGTTGAAACCCCAGAAATTGGTGGATTTGATCAAATGGATTGTGATTGGACTTGGAGCCTTTTTAGTGCTTGTGGGGATCCTTCTAATTATTGTAGTCAGGAAAATGAACAATAAGAAATAGCAATTATTTAGTTAATTGTTTTATTTTTTATACTCTTTCGGAAAACTCATTTAACTTAAGACTCAAATATTTTGTACAGTTCGTTTGTATGTATATTGTTATATATATATGAATTCAAGATGTTAAAATTAATTGTGATATTTTAATTTATTCAGTTTTTGCAAAATAAATTTTTATAGTGCAAAATTCCGTTTTTGAGTTCTAATTGCATTCTTCATTTTTTTAATTAATGGTTTTGTTTTGGCATGTTAAATTAGCAAATAATCAGCATATCAAGGATATAAATATATACTATATATTATATAGGCTTCCAAAGTACTGTCGACTCGACAGTGTCGAGTCAAAGTGAATCAGGCTCATCAATATACCTGGCTCAACCTGAATTGTCAAATATTTTTTAATTAGGTCCAAACTATGTTGTTGATTGTTAGTTATATGACCAGATTGTCAAAAATTAAACTTGGCAATTAATTTTAAACAATTTAAAGGACATTTATTTGTAAAATGGAAGAGAGTTCCCATATGAAAATTGTGGGCCCAAGAATTAATATTTAGTGAAAATTCGAAGATTACCATTTTTTGGCTACTTTTTTATCACAAATAAACAACAAAAAATTGAATATTGGACTTGCCTCATAAATACCTTTTCAAAAATATGCGAATTTTTTGCAAAAATTGTTCAAAATTCGGATTTAAAGTTTGAACGAACAAAATATTTAAAAAAGAGAGGCTAAAATATTTTTGTAGGGGTGCACTTTATTTTACGCACAGATTTAACTTCATTTATTTGTCATTTGCAAATCTGCAAACTTTTTAATTTCAATTAGCTACCGTCTCAAAATTTCTTCCTTTTCAGATATTTGTGCTTTCAAGTCCTGTTTCCTTACTTCTTATCATTGATATGACCTCAAAGAGTTGTAAGGTCAAGAGAATAATTTTAAAATCTCACTTAATTGAAATACACTTTAATCCCCAAAAAATAATTTGCACATTTCCTGGCCAAAATTCTTGAGTTTTTTAAAATGGTGAGAATGGTAGAATAAATACCGGTAGTACTTGAGATCGTTTCGTGACAGTTGACACAAGGAATTGGGAAGGGGCATGCGTGCAGGCAACTTGTTTTGTTGTTGGCCGTATATTGCAATCAACAAGACATTTGCATAATATGACAGAGCACCTGTAAATTAATTAAGCCATAAGCTCCAATTTCTTAATGAGTGTAAAGTATACTCACAAATCACGAGAATGAGACAAAAATTGTTTTTTTTGAAAGGAAAGAGAAAGTGGCTCTAGTCCGTACACAAAAGATTGAGGTCCACACCCAAATGATTGTCCTCTCTCTTTCCCATGGGGGAGATGGGGGGAAGTGTTGACGTCCTTGCTCTCATTAAAAAGTTAAACAATTTCATATTTCTTTATTATTCCCACAGATCCCAATTATTTAATTTAGTTCCCTTTCAACACTCTCCCACCATCCACTTCCCTTTTTTTTCTTTTCATTCCTTCCCAAACTTTTGTTCTACAATGTTGTCCAACTACGTGAGTTTTATTTTTGGCTTTATCTATTTGTGACCCATGACCTGGGTCACTTGACCAGTTAATTTGTCAGTGTGAAAAATATTTTATTGGTTGCAGGTTTTAGTTTTGTGTGCCGTGGTGGTGACAGTGTCAGCTCAGCATTTTCATGGGCATCAACCCGTGGCTCTAGCCGTGGAACAGAAGCAGCCCAAGGATATCGTGGTCAAGGAAATCAATGACAATGATGGAACCGGGTATTTCTACACTTTTCGCCAAATGTTGGATGGAAGCTCCGCAGAGTCAAGAGGATACTTAGACGCCTACGGCAAACAGGTCATTGAGGGGACCTTCACTGAAATTGACTATCATGGACAACCAAAAACTACCCACTATGTCGCTGACAGTAGCGGCTATCACCCCGTTGGGTAAGCAATTAAAATCAATTTAAAATTTAAATATGGAATTTTAATTAATTTCAATGAAACTTGAATTAATTTTGGAATTTATTCAAATATTTCAGTGCCCATTTGCCAAGGGCTTGAAGACTTTGCTGACGTGATCCTTTGAAATATTTTGTAATTATTTTATGACCCATTTGATATTTTAATAAATAAAATAAAATGTACAATTTTTCAGAATTGATTTGTAAGACTTCAACGCCACTCCAAAATGTATTCTGTTTTAGACGCAATTCATGATTTCAGATACTTTGCGTGCTAATAAGTCTCTTGATTGACAGGTAAATTAAAGACTCTTAATGTTTAAATCGGAACAATTAAAAATAAATGACTAAAGAGACCATGACGAGGACAACGGGTATCATGACAAGGATACTGCTGTAGGCAAAAGGACTTGACCGTAACAAATGTAAAATTGGCGGGCAAAATAAATAGGCACTGGCCAGCAAAATTGTTGGGAGAACATTTCCAATTGCAAATTGATCTGACGTGTCAAACTCAACTTTCTCCAAAATTTTGTCCAGTTCTTTTTCATTAGAATCTAAAACAATTAAATTTCAGTTAATTTTAATCTGTTCCAAAAATCATTTTAAATTAATTAATTTCAAATTAATTTACCTTCTAGAGAGTCGCCAAATAAAGTTCTTGGTCTTGGTACAAAATTTAATTTTTTTGAAAAATAATTGAAAATTTGAATACTATGAAGGGGTTTAAGTAACTTGTAAATATTTTTGAAAATATCTTCTTCACGCTCAGTCCCACAATTTACATTTTTGACAAGGGGAGAAAAGTAGAGAAAAATGAGCCAAAACTGAAAAATTATTTTGGTGTCCATCATGTCCCCACTTAAAATTGCTGCGGTCAGTTGAACTTGAGTTGGAGGCTCAAGTGACTTAATTGAATGAGGTCAGTTAAAATTATTTTACATTAAATTAAATACTGGTAATCAAATGACCCACATCCTACTAAAAAAGGTATAATTTGTTCACCGAGTAGTTCGTTAAATGCATTTAAATAAATTGACACTCTGCTATCCTAATTGTTCTGTCAACATTTTAAAGGGTGATCAATTCAGCTCTAACGATGCAAAATTCAATTTAATTTGTGAAATAATTAGATTCAGAAAGATACTCTCCAACTACTTTTCATAAGCTCTATGAATCGTCAAAATAAATACATAATGGCGTCGAAGTTAGACAAATTCAGCAAAATGTTTTTCTTCAATAAAATTAAACTGACTCTTGACTCAAAGTTACAGTACATAAAATCAATTTTAATTGTTCACAAAAATTATTTAAGAGAACTTGAAAATAAACAAGAAACGGTTTGATTGACGATCAAAATTTCATGTTGAAATAATAAAAGGAAATTAAAAATAATTAAATTCTTATAATTCAACCAAGTTAATTGAATTCAAACAATCAATTCGACCCCAGCCCCAATGATTATTAGGAACCCCCGTGAGACCACCACAAGCATCTGGGCCAGGCGGGTTAAGTAAAACGGCTCCGTGTTCTATGGCATTCTTGTATTGCTGCACTGTCAAATTGGGATTTTTTCCAAACAAAATGGCCACTAAACCAGCAGTGTGAGGCGTTGCCTATTTTTAAAATGAAAGCATTAAAAACTAAAATTAAACAATAAATTACGTGACCTTACCAAGGATGACCCAGACATGGTGGTGTAAGCAGTGTCGCTGGTTCCAAAAGCTGAATAAATGCTTGACCCAGGGGCAACGACATTGGGTTTGACATCACTTGGCTCAGTAGCAGATCCCACACCACTAAAAGATGAAACTTCCCCATTCATCGCCGTTGCTCCCACTGTAACCACTTGCAGTGAGTCACCTGGTGATCCAACAGTCCCACAACCTGGACCAGAACCACTGTCCGCAAATATCGGAACCTGTTTACAATGATAATTTGTTTTCATTTTAAAATTTTCTGCCGATTTAAAAGTTATTACTTACAATATTCACCGCCCTCCATGCTGAAATCATGTTGTCGAACCAATGGTCACCCTGGCCGCCGCCCCTGTATTTTTTAAAAAATTATAAATGTGTAAGTTGGCGGGTTATTTTCTAAGTATGTCATACCATGAATTTGAAACTACTTGTGGCGCCATCCCACAATTGGCATTGCCTCCTTGAGTGTCAGTTGGACACGAAATAAATTGGGCGCAAGAAAGAAGCGCGAATTCAGAACACGAACTGGTGCCACATCCCTTGCTGAAAATATCGCAAATATTATCATGGGATAATTATGACCGCCATTTTAAAGAAAATACCATGAAATCCACCGGGCACCAGGAGCGACCCCAATGCCTTTTGTTGATCCGCAAATAACTCCCAAAACAGCAGTTCCATGGCCATTACCATCGTTTGGCGTCGAAGTCAAACCTTCAGGATCAAACCAACCGTACTCAGCTCGATGATTGTCCGCTAGTGCTTCATGTGTTACTCTTGCTCCCTAAATGGTGGAAATTTTAAATGAAATCATTTAAAAATTAAAAATTTGTATCTTACCGTGTCAATGGTGGCCACGACAGCCCCCTCGCCAACGTAACCTTGAGCCCAAGCTTGTTCTGCTCGAATCTCTAAAATGTTCCATTGTTCATCTGCCACTGGCGCCACATCCACTGGATTGGGGTTATTCAATGGGATTTGTCTTTCTTCTCGAATTTCACTGAGGTCATTGCGGGTCAATAATTTTTGGACCAATTGAAAATCAGCTTGTCGTATAATGACCGTGTTGCTGATCCAAAAATAATGGGCTTGAGTTAATTTCGATCTTTCTCTACCAATAAATTCCCGAATGCCCTGCTGGGTTTTTTGGGCATGATCTTTTAGTGTTTGCGCGACAAAATCAAGTTGCTCAGCGCGGTTGGTATAAATTTTGTGTTGGAATGGAGCAAGGATTTCTTGGGTTGAAGGGCTGGCCAGAGTGATGACAATGTTGGCTGAATTGTTGGCTTGAAGTTTCAACAAAAGAGACTTTTCGATTGTTGGGAGTGTTGGGACTCCATGGACGACTGCGATGAGTCCCAGAAGGAGAAAAGTTAGAGAATTCATTTTAAAGTTAATTGCAATTAGTTTGGTAAATTGAATCTACTAGATTCCTCCTTTTATACTCCGGTTTGAGTGGCTCTTGATAAGGTTTGATAAGGTCAGAGATTTTACCTGAAAAATAAAATTCCCGTCGTGATAATGGGGCCATGCTCTATTTGATATGACTAGCAGCCATTGACTCCCAAGTTCAACGTTCGGAGAAATAAATCGCGTTAAATAAATTGGGATTACCAATTCAATTGATTTATTATTTATTTATTAACTGTCATCGTAAACAAGATTAATTTTAAAAAATGAAATTTAATTTACAGGGTTCAATTTTCTGGGAATTTTTTTGTGATTACCTTTGTGTTTTTGAATGTACTTTAAATTAACAAGGAAATTGTTATAAATAAAGTTAAATGTTATCAGAAATGTCACTGGCAGAAATTAAATTAAATTTGGCAGACTCCTCCATGAGTTGAGTGCCCACGAGTCCATCATCACGGCTACTTGTACTCATCCATTTAGAAAAACCCAAAAATTGAATTGAGCGCCCTTGACCTTCAATCCCCTCCGAGATTTCCATGTTTTGACCTCCCTGGACGTCCAGACGATCATGCATGACGTAGATATAGTCAAAGACATAAAATAAAGAGATTGGTCGATTCAGGTATTTATTGACAATGACCAGGTCACCAATGTCCGTGAGTCTGAATTGCCAAAGGAGTTGCTCATTGTCGAAACAATTTGTTGTGTTTAAGTCCAAGTCAAGGATGTCTAGTCCGTAGTAGTAGAAATGGCCTATGACTGACTTGTCAACATTAGAGTGGCCACTGTAGCCTAAATAACCCCCTTGAATTTCTTCCAAACAATAATCCTCATTTTGAAGGATCCCCTCTGGGAATTTTCGACTTGTGACTAATCCACAAAATGCTACAAGGAAAAGTACAATTAATTTTAATGAGGAATTTTGATGTTGGGCGGCCATTGCAAATTGTGAATTAGTTGCTGGTGTAGTTTAGAAAACATGAGGGGATACTTAGTTTGAAATTAATTTAATCTTAATTTAAGCCTCCTGGCCTAGTTTTGCTCGTCAAATTGAGAGATTAAACTTTAATCATTACAGTTAATGATGGATGAGAATGTGATAAGAGAGAGGGGATAAATTAAATAATATAATTAAGGTTTATAGCATTAAAATAATTATTGAAAGCTCTATAACTCCCTGATTAGTGGCACAAGTTCCTATTTATGTTTTAAAATTGATTATTTCCTCTACATGTTCAAGTTTAATTTTATCTCCATTGCATGAAATGTACATTTTCATAAGGCTGTATTTTTTTTTGGCCAAGGATCTTTTTTTTTGGCCAAAGAAATCCACTTTTTCAAATGTTCGCATTTGGCCAAGGGAAACATATTTTGGCCATGAATATAC
>JAQIVZ010003082.1:0-16078 GCA_034700945.1 Arrhopalites spinosus | reverse complement strand
GGCTACCCGCCAGAGCCTAGGCCAGTAAAGGACCAGCCCCGCTCTGGACCAGCCCCACTCTGGGCTACGACATATGTTCCTCATTTTCATTTTGTCCTTGAAAAAAGTTATGAGGAATTAATTGTTCCTTTTTTTTACTAACAGTAATCATTAAGAATTCTAACAGGTTACAAGATTGCCATTATTAAAATGTGTGTTATAAAATACATTATACAATCAGAAATGGTCCCCCATCATGTGACTCTCTCTCAAAAAAATAATTCATTTTTTACAAATCCTCACGAATGTTCATAACAACGCGTTGAAAAATCTCGTACTAAATAAAAATCCACCCCAATCTCAATCTCCCTCTGTTACTCCAATTAACTTACAATTAACTAATCAACGCAAGTGTAAGGACAAAATGATTATAATTTTAACCACAATACAACTATGGATAGGAAGAACAATATAAAACTTATTTATCAATCAAGGTTCGCCTCCCCCTCGTTTGTTGTATAATAATATATTAAATCTCATTAAACTTGCCATTTTTCATTCTGTCTACAACTTGATTGTAAACTGTTTAACTATAGTTGTACTGAAATTTTGAGACTGTGTAATTAAAATAAAAACTTACTAGCCAAAAAAAAACTTAACCACCATCATTGTTCAATGTTCATTGACTCTATGAATAATATTTACACATGTAGTACGTAACATTCAACTTTTAAAATTCATGAGCACAATTAATTAATGTAAATTAAATATACTGCTGCTACTGAATTCCTATATAAAAAAAGTCCTTAAATGTCTTGAAACGAAATTAAAATAAAATAAATAATTTAAATTTGATCAATAGTATGAGGGTGATGATGATACAACAAGGCCTATAAAATTTTGACCCATGGGAGGTTTTGGAGTGATTACATAAATTAGAATAAATATCTCAATAATAATCCTCGTTTACGCCCACCCCCATTTTTGATTGTTCAATATATTTTTTTTATTATTATTAGTGTTGAACGTATTGTCTATTATATTGAATTAGGATGTGTAACATACTCTCTCAGTGTGTTACAAGATTATCTCTTGTAAAAAGGAATTTAGTCTAAATGTGATTATCATAATATTAAAAGTGACGACAAGGCGTTCATTTTACTTTCACTTTCCCGCATAATATTTTAGTTAGTACGTGTAAAAATATTAATTTCAATTAAATATTTCATTTGTCCCCTCCCATATTAAACTTGTCATAATATTTTAACTGATTAAAATATAATATTTCAAATATTTATTTTATTAATTGTAAATTATCATTCATAAATGTAGAGGGGACCTATTTAAAGAAGGAAATAAATTTTGAAAATTAATATATTTTTTTTTGAGAAAGTCTAGACAAAAATGTTTTTTTTGAATGTCATGTATATAAAATTTGTACAATAAATAATTCATAACAATGATAATAAAATGACAATCATGACACGCACTCATTTAACCAATTATTATTTTGAGAGAGAGAGAGAGAGAGGAATATAATTTTTAAATTGTACATTTATTATTAAGGGAGTGTATTAGTAGTTGTAGTGAATGTTAACTCTCTTTAATAAAAAAGGGCCAAAGATATAATCTGTGTAGTATAATACGTCTAATTGTATTATTTTAAAAAAAATTCAATTGACAAGGAATGAGTCTTCATTTTTTTGTATTACTGTTAAAAAGAGAGTCCACACGACGAGTCGAAAGGATTGTCGACAAGACACGAGACACAATTTTTGTAATTTGTTTGACAAGGAAAAGTTCTTGGCCCGCTCTCGACTTTTGTCCCTCACAAAGTCATCTTGGTAAATAAACTTTACACGTATTTAGATAAATATGTATATTATTTAACATTGAGCGTGTAGGAGTTGTTTTATTTCTATTTTGTTGACTACCTCCAGCCATATTCCACGGTTGACAATGCCTATTATATTTATTACCAGTACAAATGTTAAATTTTGGCAAAGTGCAAAAAATATTTTGGCATATAGTGTACCACTAACTTAACTTTAACTCTAAATTACTGTCTCTTTTTATTTATTTAACTCACCGCCATCATTTAACTCATACTAAAATAATATGTTACATTACATACAACAAAGAGATGACCTTCAGGATCCCTTTGGACAGTCTCAAAAGTTTATCATGGAAATAAAAACTTAACTATAAATTTCTCATTTAAACTTGATAAAAAAACCATTATTATACTTCAGCTTCATGTTGAGTGGCAAACAAGGAATCAAAAAAAAATAAGAGAGAGATATTAAAATTGTAAAATGAACCATGAGATAATTTTTCAAGAGGAATTTAACTAAAATTATAGCAAGTAAATTAATCATTACTAGTAGGCACAATTGTTGACAAGAGGCTTGGGAAGTATTTTTCCTCAAAAAAGTCAAGGTTTTTTCCTTGCCATGAGAGTCAAATGATTTTTTATTTGTAAAAAAGAGAGACATAATCTTTTCAAACATCACATTAAATGAGACCTTTTTACATTTGTAAATAAAGTCAGGGGTCACCTTCTCAAATGATGTGAACAGGGAGCCTCAACTTTCCCATCCTTCTCCCCCTCCAACTTGAACGTACTTTCTCATCAATCAATCATTTCATAATATTAATGTCTACAACTTTGTCTTGACTTTTAAATATCTTAATTTAATTTCCATTCCAGAACAAGCAAAAAAATTCTTTTTCTTAATATCGTACCCTTACCGGCCAACTCTTTTTTTACAGTTAATGTAAAAGAACATTGAAATACATACAAACATTAATTGACTCTTTTATTTTTAATCTAGAATTTTTGCACACTCCAAAAAAAACTATTTGCAAATTGTCAATTACACATGCACATGAATTACGTAATAATCTCCCTTTAGAATGGATCAAGTTTAAATAAATTAATGATTAAGTTTAAGGGAAAGCAAAAAAAAGTGTATCTGTTTTTTTCCTATTACAACGAATGAAAGTAAAATTTTATAATGAATCTTGAATGGAAGTAATGCAATGCAAAAAAAGGGTTTGACCTTTCAATTCCGTGAGAATAAGGACACGAATTCTTGTACACATTTTATATAATCTGAACAGGTGCTCCTCCTTACTTAATAAACAGATATGGCACACATGTACAAGTTAAAATGGTTATGAGATTTTTTTCAAATGCTTCACAAAGAGTACAAATTGTAAATTGTGTTACTCTACAAATACCCCATACAGTTAATTTTATTGTTTAAAATAATATTTATTATTATTAGCACTCATGTTTCTCCCCTGTACTCGTACAGACTCCATTTTTATTTGCTATAGATATTTTTTTTATTGGGACATTGTAAACCACTCTCATGTCAGATCAAAGGAGGGATATGAGTACAAACATGAAAGACACAAGTCACAAGAATTAATGTTGAGCATTTAAATTTAACTTTTGAAGGACATTATTAAAAGAAAAGTAAATAACACAACACACACACACGTCAAATGTTTCAATCTTCTTGAGCTCACATTTTTTTACTACTTGTGTAGTACATTCTAAAAAAAATGCATGACATGTCATGAGAAATTTTATGAATCATGAATGAGTCTCTATTCATTATTAAATTATTTCCAATCAAAACTCCTCCCATTTTATTTACACCAAGCTCAAAATTTGTACAAATACAAATATTGATTAAAAAGTAAATTACAAAAAATATAAGAATGAGAATTAGTCGTCTTCTTAAATAAATTTAGAAATAGAGCAATGTAAAGGTAGTTAATTATAAATTGAGTAAAATACACAAAGGCTATTGTAAAGTGTTAATGAGTATGTGTAGAGTCAAAGAAAAGAGAAACATAATTGAATTCATCGCCTGGGTTAACAAGAAACCACCACCCATTGCGAGAGAGAGATTCTTGAACATAATAAATACAAGAGATAAAAGAGAGAAAGAGAGAGAGAGAGAGAGTCAGCTTGTCAACTTTTTCGAGATGATCAACGACGAGGACATATGGAAATGTCAAACTCAAAAAAAGTTTAACAAAAAATAATGAATGGATATTACTTAATGAATGACTGAATTAGTGCATCCCTATTTAAAATTATTAATCAAAAAAATCACAATAAATCCGCTCCCTCCATCATGTGTATAATCTCCTTCTCATGAGAAGATTGCAAACTTGTCGCAATGTTTGATATTCAAAGTCATATTTAGACTTTTTATAAAATTAATGATGAGTACATGTTACTTTTGTGTGTGTGTGTGATGTAATCACAAAAATTTAATTTAAGGCATGACAGTGCAATAGACTTTAACTATTCTTCTTTTTAAAAATTGTACGACACATGTTGTCAAATCAGACATCAAAGACGCGAGCAAGTCAGAGAGTCTCTCTCTCTCCCATTATTCACAGTCTATTTAATCCCTATAGAATAAAAAGATGCTCTACCCAATAATTATAAAATTGTTACAATAATTATTTATTTTTATAGCCCACTTTTTTGTCCATATGTACACCTCTCTCACACTTTGTGACACCAAACAAGACTTAAATTTTAATTGATATGCCAAAATGCATAAGGAAAGTAAAATTTTGAGAGAATTTCAGTGCTCTAGCTCTCTATCTCCAATCTACTAGTAAATAACTACAGACACTAATTGTAATTGACTCTTGGACCTATAACCTTATAAATACAGGATGAATTATCACATGACCTAATACACTATTGAATTTTAACTCCAACCATTTTAAGACTTAATTGTCTTATTGTGTAAAAAAATAAATTAATATTATTGTCACATTTCTTGTCTCTTGAGTGTGTGTGTGCACCCCTCCTGATTTTTGAATCAATTAATTAAATACGCAAAAAAGTTCTTGACTCATTTATTATCACTAGAATCCCATGTGTACATAAATACTTTGCCATGCATTTTAATTGATTAACCGTGTCCATTTCTTAAATAGGAATTTTTATTAATATTAGCCCCAATTAGCATACCAAGAGTAAGTACAATCAGTCAGTAGAAAGTCAAAAAAAAAGTTCGTGACTGCCCAAAGGAAGAATTTTCAACCGTTTCTTTAAGTTTTTTCAAAAGGGTAACTTTAAAATTAAAAGCAGAGTGAGACTAATTTTGTAGTTAATAAAAGTGTAATATATTAATATCCCAACATTTTTTAAATTTAATGACTCTTATTTTTTGCTTCAAAAAAACTCACTCTTCTCCCTTCTCCTCAATGATCACAATTTTGTGATTAAATGATTATCATCTTACATGAAATCCATGAAGCCTTTGCCTTGGAGGAAATTTCAAGTGTTGAGAACTTTGATGAATCATTGTAAAAAAACCGGCATTAGTAAAATAACGGGCCGAAAAGAAAACTTTGGAAATTAAAACAATTCTTAGTTTTCTAAAATTCTTTTTACCAAAAGAAAAATAAAGTTTCATTGTAAAAAAAAAATTTCTCAATAAAATTTCCAGCTGAGATTATTTCAGAGTGAAATTAATTATAGAAAATTTGTTTGTACTTGAAAAAATGGGGAAAAAAATTCTCTCTCTCAAATATTATTAATTCAAACATGTAGATTCTCCCCCTCCCCTTTGAATTTCCATTTAACAAGAAAATATGAAGAATAAAATTACAATATTTATACATGTTTGTCAAGACTGTAAAGATGAGAGAGAGAAGAAAAGAGCCGAAACAAGGAACAAGCCGCCATATAAATCAAATCAAAACTAATTACAATGTTAATAATGTTGAAGATCTTTTTTGACTCAAAAAACTTTTTTTTTCTGAGAGGAAGAGGAGCTATTAGTCTCAATGTACTCAAAGAAGACGAGTCGAGTTGAAAGAAGACAAACCTCAAGGGAGGCGGTCTATCTGTGCAGAAATGTTTATTGTCTGTGTGTTTTTTTTCAACAAAAAAAAGAACTTTAAATGCCACAACAATATAAAACTACAACAATAAGTGGGTCACTAGTCAGATAATACAAAATGCACCTCAACAATTCTTTTCCCCTTTTTTTATGTTCATTACTCTCCTTCCACTTTCTGTTGTTTACTCTAGCCGCCGTGGTCTACCGGTAAAAATTCATTTTATTTTATTTCATTTAAAAAAATGTTTCAAAAATTTTTAAATGTGTCAAAATAACATTTGATGCAATTTATTGATCACTTGAAATCAAAAGTAACAAAGGAGACAACTACTGACTCAATCGTGAGGATTGAATTAATTATTTTATCGATGAGGACGATGATGAATTTTTTTTAATGTTTTCACTTGAATGACTTCCATCGCGTTTATAATTATCGTCAAATTGTCATTGCTTCATTGAAAAATAGTGAAGATTCCAAGAGGATTCAAAGTTAATTGTGTTCATAAAAATAATATTCCTCCTCTCCTATCTCTTAATACACAAATAGAATCTTTAAAAGAACAACAATCACAATCAATGAAGTCTCTAACGAAATGAATTTTAGCCATTGTCACAAAGAATTGCCAATATTACTTCACTTCATCTCTCTCCCTTGTAAAGATGAGCCAGCATCATCATGTTCATGAAGCATACACAAAAAGAGTTTTGATTGTGACATGTGAGAAGGTATTGTCAAAAATATTTTAAATCGTAGTCACAAATTGAAAGATTAAAATTTATCATGTATCATTCAACAGACAACTTTAATTATTTTTAGCCACTCTCTCTCCATTCAAGTATCTGTACTCATTCATCCTTCAATTCTCATTGAAATATTAATTTAGTTTGGATGGATCAAGCCTCACAAAAAAAGTAACAGTTGATGAGGCACGAGAGTGTCATTTAGCTATTTTTTTAAGTGTTATGTAAAAAAAACATGAGCCATTTTGTATTTTGTCTCATAAAATTTCAACAAGATTCTTCACTAGTCAATACATATAACTGGTAATGGAGTCATGAAAATAGGAAACAATTTTTTTTTTTGAGAATCATCTTTTGCTTGATCAGTGATAATTTTGATCAGTGTACCGTAGCACAGTTGAAACAATATTCTCATGTGTGACCATCTTTTTTCACTGTAATTTTCTCGTGGGCTGTTCCATTTCAGTTTGTTGACCCCCTTTCAATTGATTCTTTAAAAAAAATTAATTGTCAAAATTCTCAAAAAAATATTATTTCCCTTCACAATTTTTAAAATAACTATAGAAAGAATTTTTTTGTAAATTCTACAATACTTTGACAATTGAAATATCCAACAAAGTTGAATAAATTTACATTTTTTAGTTTTTTCAAAATGTGACTCAGGTGTAAATAATGTTAACCTCCTGGAGACTTTTCCATGTAGAAAAAAGGGAAGACTCTTTAAATTCTTGTAACATTTTATCTCACAGCATTAGCCCCTATTTTTATCCATGAGCCATGGGCCATGGGGCTTTTACATAAAAAAAATAATCCATGGTATGCCATATGATTTTACAAATTATGATGGTCAGGCCAGACCCCTGTCATCTTCCAAGGACAACAAAAAAAGGGGCCATACTTTCATATGGAGTATGAACCACATAAAAAAATGTCGAGTCTTATCAAAACCTCCTCTTCATAATTTAATGCAATTTATCCTAATTCCTAAATTCCTCTCTCAAGTACAATTTGTAGGATTGTACTTTGTTGGATAACTAAACAAAGTGTGTAGAAAATGTCTTGTGAGTAGAGTAGAGAAAAATGATAAATAAAAAATTCTTACTTTTTAACTCTCCTTCTTCTGAAAAGCCAGCATTGTCATAAGTGTAAATTGAGGCACCTCGATCTGTCTCCCCTGTCTCCACCACCACAAGATTTGAGAGACCCGAACCTACGAAAAAAATTATAAATAATGTTTATCAAACAATTCTTAAATTAACCAACAGAATGAATTAAAGACAGAAAGTGAAAATTGTCATTATTATCATCATCACACATTACACATTCTCTCTCATTACATTAACCAACATTTTTTTAACTAATACAGTAAACAGAGATGACAAAACGTAAAAAGAAATAATTTTAATGCTTAAAGTATATAATATAATAGATAATTTGATAATTATATTGAACGTGAATCTCCTCATCTATCTCCCCCCCCCCCTTAGTTTACAATTTACTTAAATGAAGGAAAGTGAAGAATCGTTTTCTTAGACAAACTTTTTGATTCTATCATAAATCATATTCCGTAATTAATGTCCTCAAGTAAAATAAAAAAAATTAAATAAATATCGTCAACAAATTGTCCAAGATGATTTTTTCCCCAAAAAAATTTCTTTTTTTGTCCACACAACAAAAGACAGAAAATGGTTGACCAAGATGAGCAAAGGAGTGGAGAGGAGGAGGGGGGATTGAATAAGGAACAAGGAAATTACAGCTCATGTTTCAAACATAAAAGATAATGTGACAGAGAGTAGGATAAAAAAAGAGGAAGAAAAATGTAGTACAATTTGGACAACACATCTCTCTCTCTCTAGTCAGAGGAGAGTGTCCACGAGTGATGAGGACAGAGAGAAAAGTTTGATTGGAGGTGAGATAATGATTTGGTAGTGTTAAACGGTCGTTGGTTGAGCTAACTATAGCCCTTGTTCATGTCCCATCATTTTTTTTTACTAGAAAATTGTCTTTCCATATAAAACTTTGAGAATGGGAGACTAAAAAGTTTGAATTGGAATGTAAAATGGGAATATAAATGACTCTCCATTTGGGTAAAGTGACAACCACGACCTACTCTCATCCCTTTGTACAGTGTGTGTGTGTGAGGCCTTTTACCATGTGACTACATATTTTACAATGGTTTTTATATAAAAAAAGTCTCTTTTTTCCTGTCCCTCTCTTCCTGTCAACTGAACCGACTCATCATTTTCACATTTTCTAGATTAAAGGAGACTCTAAAATATTTATCAAGGCTTCTATTTATATTTTAGACTAAATATAACTAGACTCTTTTTTTGAAAAAATAATTTTATGTTTGACTGACCCACTTATTTTGTGTTTTGTATAATGTGAGACAATGTAAAACTATCTGTAGAAAGATGAGAATCTTGGACAAACATGCAAACAGAAAAAAAAATGTTTATAAAAAGATATTCATTTTTTTAATGCTACATTAACTGTCCAGTTAAAAATCTCCTCCTTCTGCACGCAATCAAAAAATTGAACATGATACTAATTTGTTATTTGTCTCTCCTCCCTCTTTAAAAGAAGGAGAATCTCTTGTAATTTTGTGAATCGTAAATTGAACAAGGATTTTATGTATAAAAAATAGTAAATTGTTACCTAGTACATATTTTATTTTTAGTTTCTAAAGACTCAAAACCCAAAGGCTCATTTCATTTTTTTAAAAAAAAAGAAAACATTTTTTTTTCCTCTCCTTCTGACAGTCAGAGCGGATTAATAATTTAAAAAAAAGAATAATAAACGAGCTCCATTTTTATTCGTGTTTGTTTTTAAAAAACTTGTAGCTTGTACAAATACATAACTTGTAAGTTTGTACTTATGTATCTGTACTACACATTTACACTACACAATGTTCCTCATTCTCGTGTGTAATCTGTATCTCCATTCACTACATTGTGGATTTTAATACTTAATTTACATGTCTTTAATTCAGAGTGAGCACACGACTTAAACATACTCCCAAAAAATCTTTTCTTGGCCGTCAGCATGAGAGAGAGAGGCTGAGGATAACCCTAATTTTCATTTGAGATGTACAAAAAAATAGACTAATCTTCTTCTACACTCCTCCTCGTAATCTACATTATAATAAAAAAAATGACTAATTACAGGGACTAATTATTCACAAAAAAAGAAGAGAAAAAAGAAGTTTTTTATTTTCCATTGAAAATATTGTAAAAAAAGCATGTCTCATTGTTCAACAAAAATTATTATGATTATGAGGAATCTCTTGTGTTTGTGTTTATTATTTATCTGTATTATATCAAGTGGGTGACTTGATTATGGTTTTGTATGATAAAAAAATGGGTGTCTATTAAACTGATGGGGAGGAGGGGGAGGGTGAAAAATGATAGCTCAATTTCCTATGGAGGATCGACTATGTATTTCATTTTGTTCAAACAATGTTGTATCCTTTTCTGACATAATTATAGTGTACCAAATGACAAGAAATCATTGCCACCTCAGTCTCTCTCTCTCTCTCTCTCTCTCTCAACTGCCAAACAAGGAAATCCAGCTAAACAATTGTAGAGACAACCAACATATGGAGATTTACTATTCTTTTAACCACTGCCGAATGCCGATGCCTCCAACTTTAATAAAAAAGAGAGGCACTCAGGCGTCACAATTCATATGAATGTGTCAGCACACACACCAGATCCTAAATCATCTTTTTATCTTTTTTATTCATCTTTGACTGTGGTTTCTATTATACTTATTTTTTTTATAAATTGATGCATTGTGCATCAAAGATTTTAATTGAAATTAAGGGTTTGAAAATATTTTTACTTTTTATAAAATTGACCATAAAATATTTCTTGAAAAATACATCTTCCTCCATATTATTTAATTGGTTCAATATTTCAATTTAAATTCTTGCTCATTGTACAGAGAGAGAGAGAGGCTAAAATTTACAAGAAAATCGTGTCCAGTCAAAAGATGGTAAATATGGAACAATTATTAGTAGTAATCTCCATTACATTTCTTCCGTCTTTTTTTAATGACTAAAAGAGAGAGGAAGATGACGTTAGACCACAAGAAAGAGAGAGAGAGAGAGAGAGAGAGAGATGACAATGAACAAGAGGATGAAAATGAGCCTATTAAACAAGATTCTTTTCAAAGGGATACAGAGAGAGAGAGAAAGATTGGTGGTACAAAATTACGCCAAAGGCTCCTGGTCAAGTAAGAACCCTATACAAGTCTCTGGTTATATCTCTGTTTGAAGAAAGAGAAGATGTTGTGCATCTCGTTAAGGAATTTAATATAGGGAAAACAGGGGAGAAAAAAAAGTCCGACCTTGGCCAGACTAATCGTAAAGTTGTTCTACTCGTAGACTTCTCTCTCTGTGAGATTTTTTGGTGGACGGAGCTCCAGGCTACATTTTATACTTTGACTATCTCCTATCTTCTCTTACAATGGATGACACGTCATGCCACATGCAACCCAGAGGAGATCTCTGTCCATGGAACAACGAGTCACACACATAGACAAACAACAGCAACAGCAGCACAACAAAACTTAAACAAATTCTCTACATGTTCCATTCATTTACCCACTAAAACTTCCTCCCCTCCATCACCTCTCTCTCTCTCTACTGTCTTTTGGAACAAATTTATGAAATTTTATATAGCCATGAATAATAACAACGTCTTGGGTTTTTTTGAGAGTTTTTTTGAGACCCACAAAAATTGGAGAGGAATTATGAGGGACTCATCACATGGAGAGAAATTTTTGTAGACACTTTTTGTGTCTACACAGTCATAAAAATAGTCAGGTGTGGAAGAGAGTCCTCCTTCTCCTTCACCGGCTTCTCCCAAAAGTCTCAGTCTGTCTCATGGCCTAGCCTCATCACACCCTTTAATTTTAGTGGATGAAAGTGACTCAATAGATGAGCGTGAGACTTGTTCTATTTAAAAATTGAATTGATTTATTAAATTGGAAATAATTTATAAATCATAAATACTCAAATAAATGGAATTGTATTGAATGTACATAATAAAAGTTTAATAATAAATATTATATCATGTCTATTGTATTTATAAATTATCCTTTTTTCTTTTTCTTTTGCTTACGTAATTATGGTAATAAGAATGTCGGCATTTTTTTTTCATCTCATCTCATCCTCCATGACTTTTTTTTTTCATGAACAACAAAGTCATGGTCATTTTGTTCGAGATTGGAAAAACTTTAAAAATACCAAATGGCATTATAAGGTACACAAATATAAAAAAAGAGAATGAAATGAGACACCCACACTCACCTTCCCAATTTTAATTCGTTGATCATCTTCAAAGATTCAAGGAAAGGAGTTTGAAAAAATATGTGCACAAATTGAATGCTCATGTCTTACATGAACTTTTAAGAAAATCAGAATGGCAACACGTTGCCATCTCCATCAAAATAAACACGCAAAAAAAATTGAAATTAATTCAAAATTCTTTTTCTAGCCAAAAAAAATTGTTTGAGTATCCCAATACATTTTTTTACGAGAGTCTAAAAAAGACTTGAAAATTAAATGTTTAACCTTTTACATTTAAAACAAAATCAGTAGAAATAATCTCAAATTTTTTTTATTTGTTGTGTAGACAGAGTCTGAGAATGAGAAATCAATATTTTAATAACCAAACCCACACGACTTGTTTTCTACATTTAAAACATATTATTTTAAAGTGCAAGGCTACCAAAAAAAACTCTTGGTTTTTTTACTCCATTTTTTTGTTTCTTTACTCTTTGCATTTACCTACATTTTTTTTTGATTATTTTTATGACTATAAAAAATCTCCAAATAAGTGATCAAGGCACGTTTCATTGGCTTTGGACTTACTCACAACCCCATCGTAAAATTTAATCTTGACTTAAGGGCACAACTTTAAAAAAATGGATCCTTGAGCCTCTACTGGTACCTTCTACAGATACATTTTGTTGGATTGTAAATCTGATGAGGAAATTTTGATGTGTTGTGCTCTCTTGCTTCTTTTTTTTTATTAGTTTCTTGGAATGGCATAAATTTTTGCATATTATACATTCTCTACTTATTGATAATATAAAAGTTTACATCCCTCTCGGCAACTAATTACAATTAGGACTCCTTCTCTCTCTCTGTCCCATATGTACAGATATAACCAACGATTATTTTTTTAGTCTAATCCTATTTTCCTACTCCTCATACAGATAAGTCATTATACACAAATTATAGTTACAGTCCTACTGACAAAAAAAAGATTAAGGTGACTTTTAAAATGGATCAAAATCAGTCAACAAAAAAAATATTTAAGTGTAGCTTACAGCCAAATATATGAAAATAATTTTACTGAACATTTAAATGTAATATGAAAAAACAACTTATTTTACATTCTACAATGACTAGGCAAATAAACTGTACTTTATTTGTCAATTTTAATTGACTCTGAGTGATTTTGAGATTCAAAATTCTCTTAAAAAGTTTAAAGGTGAAGGAGAGAAAAAAAGTGACTTCCCCTTCCAGAATTTATAATTTTTAAGAAATAACGTCAATGAATATTCATTGTGTACCAGAGAGAGTCTGTGAGTTTGTAGTGTTTTGAAGTTTTGAAGAATGTTGACAAAAAGGAATAGAAAAAATACTGGTTTTCTTCTTGTTCACACATTATAAAATATTTATTCTTTAACTTTATTAAAAAATTCATTTCCTCATTCATAATCTCCATTAAAAAAAATTTTACTCTTTTGACTACCCGCATACTTTAAATCCTTCACCCTCAAAATAAATGGACCTGTCAACAATATGAAAATTGGTCTAGAATGTCAATTTTCAATTTTTGAACAAAATTTAATGTCTTCAAATGTAGAAATAATTCATAAAGTAAAATTTAAAAAATATTTCCACTACAAAAGAAAGACAACTTGTTCCTCCATAAGAGTATTATACCTTTTTATGCTAATTTAGTAGAGAAAGAAAATCGACAAAAATGTGTTGAGATTGAGAAGTGACAAACGAAAAGAAAAAAAAATGTTTTTTTTTTTCACTTTTGAATGTTCAAACTAAACTCACAAGTCAACAGTCTTCTTATTGCGATCAACAATTTTCATAAAAAAAGAGACAACAACAACTACAAAATGTCCAATGTGAGTGCCGCACCTTAAAAAAGTCTCTCTCAAAAAATGAGAGCAAGACACGAGTAAGGAACAGAGATTTTTTTTTAAAAAAAAAAAAGAAATAATAATCTTGTATAATCTTTTCTCTATATTAAATACTAATACAATAATTTAAAAACAAGAAAATATATTTGCAAAAAAATAAATAAAATATAGTTTGAAATATTATTCAAAAAATAAATTACATTCCCTCACAAAAAAAAGTAGAGTCAGAATGAATTTTTGAGTTGCCAGGAGATGATTGAAAATGAATGCAAATTGTGCGAATTCATATTGACTAGAGAGAGAGAGAGATGGGGAGACATTTAAAAGAGAAGGAATTCAAGTGGTTTAAATTACGCCAATATTTCATTTCATTTCAAATCAAGGTGTGGCATTTTTAACTCCTTTCCATCTCTCTCCTGTGGAATCTCTCCCTTTAAAACAATTACGCGTTCATCCTCGACTTGTCGAGGAGTAGTCAGTGCAGCATAGCAGAGAATTCAAAACCAAAAGACAAAAAACTTATTTACTATGTCAGACATTTGGTCATCATGACCTTACAACTATTTCAGAGGGGAGGTGAGAAGGAAGATGAGCGAGGGGGGGGGGGGGGAGGCAAGTCTTTGGCCACGCTTCTTTGCTACTTCATATCTGAAACAGAGATGCAACTCACAAGTGAAAATTATTGTACATTTTTTTGTGTGAATCTCCTCACACAAAAAAAGAGTCTTGTAATCTGTACTATCTTGACTGTAATCTTTTTTTTGTGTGCTTTCCCTCATTCATAGTTCACCTCTACATTTATTTTATGAATGAAAAATAAAAAATTATTAGAATAAAACTGTTACAAGTTCTGGTTCTCCACCAACTCACAAACTACAACTTTTTTTCTCTCTCTCTTTACAGTGCACATTCATCATGCACATAAGTATTATGCATGTTCAAATTGGATGCAAAAAACAATTTTATGCACAAAATGTCAATAGAATCAAGTGCAGCTCCAATCATTTTTTTGGGTTATAAAACCACAAAAGACACATCTCATAAAATTGTAACAAATATGTATCTTCATGGAAAAACATGGTCTCCTTTGTGGGAATTGAAAAGAGATGAAGATGCAAATATATAATTAGATTGGCTAGGAAATATGAGTCTGACTTTATAGAGGAAAACACAGAGAGAAATATGTTTTTTGTACAGGTAGATAATCAGAGCGTACTGGTATATAACTATTTAAAGATTTTTTTTTTGTACAATCTTCCATCTCCCAAGAAGCCATGGACAGTCAACAAAAACATAAAATGATAAATATTTTTTCCCCATTTAATTTACATGGTTTGACTCCTTGGTTTACGCAAAACTATTTCTAAAAAAGTAACACAATATTACTCTCATGTTACAGACACAGACGATCATTTTAATTGGCAGACTCTAACTATATCTATAAAAATCATCTCAATCACAATCTACAAAAAATCTCTTGTAGATCCCAACACTTGATTCTTCATTATTTTCATTTAGATCTGTAGCGTTGTCTTTAAACTTTACTCTTGAACAATTTTTAAAAGGAAATGTGGTTGAAAATGTTTTTTAATAATTTTGTAATTAATTTCAAATATTATATTGTCCATATTTACTCAATAAAGATGAAGAGGAGGAGGAGGAGAAACGAGGGGCTTGTGTGGAATCTATAGGAGTGAAAAGTTGAATATGAAGATGGATGATGATGGAGGGAGTCAAAGAGGAATAAGTAATAGAAGATGAAGAGAAAGAGAGAGAGAGAACATCAACTCTCAACCTAACCTCAGCTTCATCCTCATCTTCATAGCTTCATCAACGGACATTCAGGTTTCCTACTTGTTTGGCTTACCAATTTCTCATCACAATCTATTTGGCATATGGATGGACTCCTTGATAGCACCTTTGTCTATATATATACAATATCATGTATACTATCTCATACATACATATATATATATAAGTACACTTTACAATGCTCTTCGGCATCGCCAACAGGTTTCATCATTTTGAGATGAACCCTTTTTCTTCTATCGGACGAGAGACGTTTTCTTTTACAATGGAAAATACAAATACAAGAGAGATTTTTGTAAATCGACTCATGGAAGTGAGTCCACTATATAAATATATATAAAATATATTCCTCGTGTCCTCCTTATGTGTTATCATGATGGATAACCATAAAAAATATGAGCTATGGTGCGCTTTAAAACTAAAGAGAATAGGTTGAACTGCGTGGTATTTCAAAACGGAACGAGAGAATTTATTGAAACTTTGTGTAG
>JAQIVZ010003081.1:0-16079 GCA_034700945.1 Arrhopalites spinosus | reverse complement strand
GCATAAAAAACTGCCCCGGGTAGCCTACTTCCCGTTTTGATAGCGAGTGATCACTTGGGGCTTGTCCATTGTAAGTTAGATTCTCAAAAAAGTCTGTCCTGACATGTCTAGACAAAGACCCTCCAACCACCCTTAAAAGACCGGAATCAACACTCTGATCAAAACTATTGTGTCCGCTATGACTCCAACTCAGACAGAAAATTCAGCAAATCATCTTGTCAAGTAAAACTAATTTAATTTTCATTCCACATTAGGTAAATTACAATTTTAAGTAATTTATTCATTTATAACCACAGCGTGACAAACTTCCAGAGTGCAAGAAGCGAAGCGGCCGTAAATAGTCAAATAAAAAAGCGCTAAATTCAAAAATTAATTAATTATTATTTATTCTCCACAGTTTAAACGTCATCCAGCAAACCAGCAGTAAGTCAAGTCAATCACAAAGCTCACAAAAGTTAATTTGAAATTGGCACACTACCTGAAAAAATTGCCATTTTTTTGCAGGTTTTTGGTGCTGGGAAAGTAGTAAAATGTGATAATCAGTGGGGTTGCGATGATGGTGATATTGGTTGTAAACATGAGGGTAAATGGTACTGTTGCCCAGAAGAATCTTGGTGTTGTCTCAAAAATGGCGTCCCAAAATGTCAAAGAGAAGGCAGAGAAGATTCTGTAAGTTTTTACATTTCATTTATCCCGCGCTCGCGCACGCGTAGCTACACAAGTTTACCAAATCGTACCAAAATGTAGTTTTTGGTACTCTGAATCCAATTTTTTCCTACTTTATCCTTTAAACCGTGTCCTCATTAGCCCAGGAGGAGGGGGAATTAAAATTTGCAGGTAACCCGGGAACAAAATAATTTGAATTTACACTGAAAAAAATTGGATGGTACAGGTATCAAAAACTATGGCAGACTTTGCTTCAAAAATTAAATTTAGATTAACTCTGACTAATTATTTGAACATAAAAATTAAAATTCCAGAGACATCCAGAATGTAAGGGTAATCATGTGGGTAAGTCTCCCGTTTTAACTTTAATTTCCAAATTAACTTTAAAAAAGAAATTAATTAATTTAATTGAAAATGTAGGAAGAAGCAGGGCTACAAATCCCGCAAGACTCTCAATTAAACTGAATTAAAGTTAAACCAGTCAAGCTAATAATTATTTAATTAGTTAACAGACAGAAGTGGAAGAGGAGACACAAAATATGCTGAAGGGGCTTATTGTTGGGATGACGGCGTTTGTTGCAAAAATGAGAAGGAGAATAAATGGTATTGTTGCAAAAAAGGAGGCACTTGCTGTGAAAAAGATGGCAAAGTTTTTTGTCAAAAAAGAGGCGCAGTAAGCTCCTCAATATTTTTTAAAATCAAATTAAATCACCCGCTTTTTCCCGTACACTAATTAATGCCTTTTTTGAAGATTAAAATAAAAATTTCTTCATTAATTTTGACAATTAATTCTGTAGCGTCAAAAAGAATGCGAAGGAGAGCTGGTCCCCTGGGGGAATAGGGGTGGCTGTAAGTCCATAATTTTTATTAAAAAGAAAAATTTTTCTAACTAATTATAATTGTAGCTTCTATCGGAAAATCACAACATGAAGTGAGTAACTGTCCCATAATTTTATTAGTGTTCTTACCATTTAAAGGGAGCCTTTAAGTTACATTTCCGTTTTAAAAAAAGGCGTCTGCAAGAGACTCTACAAAAATAAAATGTAAGGGAGGTCAAGTGTCATGTAAGAACGGCCACATTTGTTGTACAAATCCCAAAGACAATAAAGACTATTGTTGTCTCGGAACACAAACTTGCTGTCAAAAAGATGGAAAACCATTTTGTCAAAATCCTCCTCGGAGTAATGTAAGTTTAATTCAAATCACCCGCTCAATTTTTTTTGTACTCCCATTTAAAATTAACTTACAATTTGCAGCGTCAAGCCGATTGCGAGGGAAATTTGAATCCTAGAAAACCTCAACCAAAGGTGAGTAAAAATATTTATCCCTCAATTTAATTTGTGTTCATAATATTTAAACTACATTTAAGTTTTTAATAGGCTTCTCGTTCAGACTCAAGAAAGGTGGACTGTGATGGAGGTCAAATTTCATGTAAGGAAGGCGACATTTGTTGCAATAATCCATTTGACAGTCAAGACTATTGTTGTCTTGGACACCAAACTTGTTGTCAAAGAGATGAGAAACCATTTTGTCAAAATCATCGAAGTACAGATGGTGTAAGTTTATTTTTGATTTTATTCAAATTACTCGCCACATTTTTTTTGTACCCTCATTTAACCTTTTCGCTACCACTAATGTGTATGTCACGTCAGCCGTTGCCCATGGCCACGGCCACCGATTTGAACTGAGGACCCTTCAATTACTCTAACCAGCACGCATTTAGCTAGTCTCAACAATTTGTTTACTCGGCCATCAAATTTAATTAAATTAATTTAATGTAATTTAGCGAAAAGGTTAACCTTTGATTTAATTACAATTTACCAAATTTATTATACAGCGTCATCATTTAAATGAATGTAAGGGACATTTGAATCCTAGAAAACCGCAATCAATAGTGAGTATAAATATTTATCTCTCAAATAATTTGATTAGTGTTCCTTTTATGTTAACAACATTTAAGTTTTTAATAGGCCCCTCAAGGAACCTCAAGAAAGGTTGACTGTAAAAAAGGTCAAATTTCATGTAAGGACGGCGACATTTGCTGCGCACATCCCCATTATCCATATCAAGACTATTGTTGTCTTGGAAGACAAACTTGTTGTCAACATAATAATAAACCATATTGTCAAAATCATAACCGTGATGATTTCGATGATGTAAGTTTTTGGGTACGAAAAGGTTAACCTTTTCGCTAATTACATTAAATTAATTGAATTAACCATTTGATGGCCGAGTAAACAAATTGTTGAGACTAGCTAAATGCGTGCTGGTTAAAGTAACTGAAGGGTCCTCAGTTTAAATCGGTGGTCGACGTGACATGCACGTCAACGGGCCACGTTCATAATAGCGAAAAGGTTAAGGGTCAGGTTAAATCTCTAATTAAATTTTAATGTACTTCATTAGAATGATGAATATCCTCAATGTCCCACTAATGCCCGAGATACTAACAGCAAGCGTTCGGTAAGAAAATTAATTTATTTTTGCCAATTTAAATGAACAATTTTGGCATGTCTCAACATGTTTAGGTGAGGAAAAGAAGTGGGCGGGAAAATGTTAAATGCCCGGATGGCTCTTTCTGTGGGGAGGGAACGCAATGTTGCCCGGATGGCCAATTCTATTCTTGTTGTCGCAAGGGAGAGATTTGTTGTCAAGCCAAGGGAGGAACTATTTGTAAAAAATCCGGTGGCAGCTCTGTAATTTAAAATTTAAAATATTTAATTGTCAATTAATTAATTATTAAACTTAATTATTCTCGTGACATTCACAGAGACATTCAAAGTGTGAGGGTGAATTAACTCCCTTCCTCAGACGATATGGTACAATAATTAAATTACAATTATCAAGTAATCTTTATTTTAAAATTATTTTTAATTATTCACAACTCGAAGTGTCGATTCGGAAGAAGGGAATCAGGCGGTAAGTTCAAAAATATATTTATTTTAAATTGACATGAAAAATAATTTTAAATGGTTTGACTACTAGTACTTTGAACGAAGGAACGAAAGGGACACAAAATGTGCTGAGGGGGCCTATTGTAGGGGAGATGACATTTGTTGCAAAAATGACAAGGATGGTAAATGGTATTGTTGTAAAAAGAAACAAACTTGTTGTGAAAAAGATGACCAAGTTTTTTGTCAAAATAAGAGATAACATTTTTTTTTATCTTCATCCTCAATTTCCAATTTTATTTAATAAAACCTCACTCTAAATTATTGACCCAATCATCTTTTTAATTAATTTTTATTTATTTAAAATTAAAAATACTATTTTTTGCATAATTTACAACTAGACTAGTTGAACTAGTATTATATTACTACTAATTTTATTGTTATTATTAATTAAAATTGGTCAAAATTGAAGATTAATTTTTAATTTAATAGTAGTCTAATTTTATAATAGAATATTATAATTATTTTTGATTTAATTGAATTTCTTCTTTTTGAAAATTATTATTATTTAACAAGATTTAAAATAAAGATAAAATTTTGTAAATTAATTAATTATAATTCAAAATTAATTAAATTCGAATAGAAAGTAAATTAATTTGATTATGACAATTAATTTAATTAATTGTCACAATTAATTGGGATCAGCCACTGTCACTCGAATTAGTCCTGATGATGACTGTCGAATACGATCCCGTCGATTATTTTTTTTGTTCCAGTTCCCATGAAAGATCACTCAAAAAAATTGGATACTGTTCGTCACTCATATTACGTACAGCCACACAGACCAAAAACCAATCTCCAACTTGACAATATTTTGAAACAATTAAAATGTCTTCTAGGTCAGCCAATTTAGCTGATGACCGGAGAATATGAAATCGCACGGTAGGGACGGTCAGGGTCAATACCCGATACACCTAACAAATTGCACTCCAGATGGATAAGAGGACGAACCAGAACCTTCAATTTAATAAATAAATAAATTTAATTATTCCAATTTTATTAATTTAATGAAATTAATTAAATTCTAATTAATTTAATTTAATTTAGTACCATAAAACTAGGAAAAGTTTCTCATTAATTACATTCAATGGAAGTGCACAGAATCCTTTAGCCGGGACAATTTTTCCATTAGAACCTTGTTAAAATACAAAAATAAAAAAAATAATTAAAATTCAAAAAATATTTTCCCACTAAAAATTAAAACTCACCATAAATGCCAAAATCACAACGTGACAAAAGAGGAAAAACGGGGTCAATCTCCTGACTCGAATCCAGTGACCCTGAGAGAGTGGATCTCAAAGATGAGAATTGATAATTGAGAAAAAAGTCTGTGATGAAAATTTGACCCAGTAAAGTGGCCACTTGGAGCAATTCAGAAATGAGGAAAAAATGAGCATAAACATTATTATTAAATGAACTCCCTCCAATTTGTTCAGCAACCGTCCTCCATTGATTGTCATCATACTTGACATCTTTAGATCCCAAATACTTCCCAAAAGTGAGATTCAGGGCTTTCTTCCAAACGAAATGGGAAAGGCAAAATAAAATCCCTTGAATGAGAAGAAAGTAAGGGACCCATTGGTAGTAGTCGTGCGTCCTTTTTTGGATTAATCCTATTGCTCCATCTTTTCCAAAAAAAATTAATAAATTATTATGTAATTAAAAACATGCATTTGCTCTTAATCACAATTAAAAAATCTCTCTCTTAAGTTTGTCTCGTCTACACTTTGATTCCATTTTTACTACTGTTGACTGTACTTTTATTTTTCAACATTTTCACTTTTCACAAAAAATAATAGAAAAAGATTTATTTTATAAAATATCATAATTTTATTGTAAAAATTGTAATTTTAATAAATTTAAATTAAATTTTAATTAAAGATAGAAACTCACCTGAGTGGTTCAAAAAAGTGAAGGTGGAATGAGCAAAACAATATTGATTCAACATTTCCCTTGGAACAGCCACCCGATTGTCGTCCAGCATGCAGTCAATGGGTCTCCCAAAAATGAACATGGAGGCCAACGCCATGGACACAACAATTAAAAATTTCCCTGTCAATTGTTGGAGATTGAAACCAGTATTCTTGATATTTACCTCTTTTTTAATCTTACGATTAGAGGCCCCTACATTTTTCGCCACTGCACACATTTTCAGTGTGATTTTCCCCCAAAAATAAACTTTGGACAGAAGCTTGCAAGCTTCAAAATGGTAAAAAATTTTTTTGCAAGATCCAAGTCAGAAGAAAAGTGTCCAAGGAATGGAGGAAAAACTTGGGAATTTTAACTTGTCTCAAAGTCAATGACGTCATTGCATTGCTGGTGATCACCAAAAAAGGGTCAGATTACTTTGCAGCTGCAAATTGTTTTTTTTCCAGACACGAAACACAATTAAAGTGACCCGTGATCCCCATTAATTTATGGAGCTCATATTACTTAATAACAAAGACATTTAAAAAATATTATTTTTCATCTTTCGCAACACTCAAAATCCAAAAGGCAATAAATAAAACGTTTGAGTCTTTTATTTCAATTTTAAAAAATAAACGTTTGAAAGTTTCAAATTGAAACGATTCGTTTCCTTTGTGATAAAAAATAAATTACGCAACACAAAATTCAAATGCTCTCAATTTCTATTTTAATTGACATTCTCCATAAATAATTCAAATAATTTAATTTACATATTTACTCATAGTAAACATAACTATTAAAAGAATGGGCCTCCACGTTGAGTTTAACTTGACCCAAAATTTCATCATTCAAAATCAATCTTTGATTTTGATCCTTTGAATTAATGGCCACTACTACGACTCCACCATCCGGCCTTTAATAAAAATTGCCAAAATTAATTTTAAAACTTTTTCATTGTGCTTAAACTAAATTAAATACCTAAAATTTTTAATCAGTTATTTAGTTACCTCACAAATGACCCGATTTGAAGTCCATTATAGTCGACAATGCGGGGTTCCATTTGAACTCTTCTTGAGTTGAATGGCAAGAATTTACTGAAATGTCCCATGGCTAAAATACCGAAAATTAAATTAGTGATAATTTTTTGAAAAAAAGAGCGCAAAAATAATTTTATCGTGATTGTCTGGTTGAGTTTACCATAAAATGAAGGATTTTTATAAAATTCATTGACAGTTGGATCCACATGAATGGGAGCAGATTGAGGATTATTAGCCCAATTTGGCCCACCAGCCATGTCCAAAACAAGATTCCAATCGGTCCAGCCGACAACCCAATGATTTAAATCCCGAAGAATATCATGAGCGTATTGTTCTCCAATGTCCCAACTTCCGAGGGCAGCTCGATCCTCTACGGGTCCAGCTTGACATGCTTCAGTACCCAAAATAAATTTATCCGGGTAATGATTATGAAGGTCATCCAAATTTGTGATGGCAGCCTCATGATTGTACCAATGAACTCCCGTTCCCTTGACGTAGCGAGAAGCTTCTGGATCATTCATTATCACATCCGGGTGACTTGGCACTATAAATTAATTAATTTTTCAGTAACCATTTTTTAAATATCATTTTTTCAACTTTGAACTTACCGCCCTCCCGATTGTGATCCCAAACCATCCAAACGAAATTGTCGGGATTGTAGCCCGTCTCTTTTTCCATGGTGGGGCCCAAGTGAGTCTTGACGAAATCTCTCTCCATGTCAGCTGTGAAGCCACATCTGCCAAAATTAAATATTATTAACGTACTTAGTTAATTTTAATTCAATTGTAATTAAAACTTACGTATTCCAGGGGAACCAAGGATCCCAAATGCTGACTTCATTTTGAGCTGTACAAAAAAATATTCTTTTAATTTAAATCTCTCTCTTGATTTTTAAATTGAGATTAAAAATTAATTACTTGTCATCCCCCTGTGTCGTCAGGTAGCATGAAAAGTTAACAACGAAATTAAATAAAAAAAAAACATGAATCACCATTTAAATTAATTTGTAATTGAATTTAATTACCAAAAAGTAATTCCTGCATCTCTGTAGCCGTTGAAAAATCTGTAGAGGATTAAATTGAGAATTAATTAATTTGTAGGTACAATGATTATTTCAAAAATTAATTTTCCTCAAAATTTAACTCACTTGACCAAATAATTTGCATAAGTTTGCCAAGTTCGGGAACCAGCTCCTTCATTTAAACTTCCACCTGTCAAAAAATGAAAAATATTGTTCAAAATAAGAATAAAAATTGCAAAAATATTTGCCATTCGCCAAAATTTTAAAAATTACCGTGATTCAGTTCTCCGTTGGATTTCAACCAAGCTGAAAATAATTAATAAATGATTTAAAATTAATAACCCTCAAGAAATAAATTTAGTTAACTAACCAGGTGGACCCCAAGAAGAAGCATAAAGTTTCAAGTCAGGAGAGGCCAATTCTTTCAATTTAAGAATTTGTGGAATTTTGAATTTAGTGTCCTCATCCTGGAAAGCAAATGAGGTCAAGTCCCAATCCCATTCTTGGTCGTTGTATGTGTAGCCCCTATTAAAAATATTTTTAAATAAATATTCCAACTAAATACTTAAAAAAAACCCGCCAAAATCTAACCTGGTACTGAAATCGCAACCACCAATAACGACTCTGGTCAAAGAGTACTCAATGCCCGTCTCAGCATAATAAGTTTTGAGTAAATCCTCCTGTAACTTCGGAGACAAAGACCCAATGCCCAAACCAGCAGCATCACTCATGGCCCCTCCAAAACCCAAAATATCTTGAAAAGTGTAGCCCTTTTGAACCAAAATGGTCGTCTCATCTCCACCAGGAGGTTCAACTCCATCCCCAAATCTTTGTTCCCTCCTCTCGAATCGTTTACTGGCTCTAGTCGACTCATAAATTTGAACCACCCCGCGATCAGTTTTTTGAACTTTGTCAACAGTGTCACAATGACCCTCGTCACAGACACAGACGAAGGAGTCTTGTTTAAAGGTCCTTTGTTTACAGGGTGTGGCTCCCTGGGTAATGGCAATGGAGGCCACCAGTACGGTCACCAGGAATATTTTACAACTCATTTTTACGGACGACTGACCATCCACTGAATTAATTTTCACTTCTTATGGACTTTTTCAAGGACTTTGTTTACCATGCATTTTAATCACAATTAACATGATCAATCAAATTGTAAATTTTAACACATTTTTAGTCGTGACAACTGGACAGGGCCCCACATGATTGATTTGACGGACTCAAGTGGCTCGTGTACTCCAACTTTTTCTCTTTTGAGTTTTAGTCAGCAAATAGTTATTTTTAACTGTAGTTAAGATATCATATAAATTGTGTCACATGTCAATGTTGTAAACATTAAATTTATATGTTGATTAATTTGATGTCATTTAATAAAATATTTTTGCATGGTTTTTTAACAGCTTTTTGTCTTTTTATTGTTAACTTTATTCTTGTTAATAAAATGTACAGAATCATTGTTGAATTTAAAAGACAAATATTATTATTTAAAAATATTAATTTTTGAAATTATTTAATGTAAAATTTTTATTATGAATTAAATTTACCCTAATAAATTGGTAGATTTTGGGAGGGTAGCCACGACATTCCCATTCTCATCAATGACCCGATAGACCCCGTCGTCTCTCTTGGGAGGGCGAGGGTCACTCCGAGGAGGAGGAGTCACTTCTTGCTCAATTTGGAGTTGACCTCCCCTCAAAGCATTGAGGTCAGGGCAGGATTCCAAGTCAGTGAAAATTGGCTGATACCCCCTTTCATTGGCCGTGTAGGTGACCACGACGGGATTTCCGTTGGTGTCAATATACGAATAGCAGCCAACAATCTCTTGAATTTGGTCATCCGACTCGGCTTCCAGGTCTTTTATCCGGCCAGCTGCAATAACCCCGATTTTATTTGAAGTGTCAAAAGAATACAAAAAATTGCCATTTTCATCAACTTCTGACTCGCTCCTCAAAATATTTGCGTCTCTCTCTCCTTGGGATAATCCATTGGCTAGGACGAAGCCAAGTGTCAGGAGAATCTGTAAATTATTTAACAAAATTTAATTAAAATTTTGAAAGTATTTTTTTTGTAACATTTTCCACTCACAATTTTGGCCATTTTTTAAAAATTACTCAATTTATTGAAGCCTGAAGCTTAAGAATTTGTGAGTTTATGAAACTGAATTTGCAATTGATGCTCCAACTCTGTCCAGACTTCCTTTTTATACTGAAGATGATTCATTTTTTTTGAGAGAAAATAAATTTTAAAAAAATTGATGACAACTTTTACAAGACTTTTTGTCAATTTTAATTAAAGACGTAATTTACTATTTTTGGCAAGATAATCATGTTTAATTTTTATTTTTTGGAATATTTAAATCATGTTACAACTAGAAAACAAAGGATAATCATGTAGTTACTAGACATGGACAAATTAAGAGGATGGGAAGATGATGAAAATTTAATTGTGGTTTACAAGTGTCAATAAAAATGGACGTGTAATTGATGAGCCTTGAACAATTTTAATGGGCATGGATCTTCAAGGGAGTGAAATAAAACAACGAGTTCATTTTAACTTGTCTCATAAAAAACCATAATTGTGGTTGAAAACATCAAATTGAAGACTATAAATTCTTCAAACACCTGTCCAATTAAACGTGAATAAATCACGTTTAACATGAGCCAAATGGAGTTGTGGTCCTAAATTCCTTCCCATTTTTTATTAGTGTCCTATTAGTGTCCCCTATACAGGCATTTTTCGCATGTCCTATTTTGGCACCAATTCTCTCCACAGAGCTATAGTGAAGGGTTCAGGAATTTAAATAATATCAATCAAGTTTATATAATTTTTATATTTAATTTTGGACAATTGTCCATCTTTTAATTGATTAAAAGATGATGGACAAGAATGTAAATTTTGCATTTTTTTAAAAACAAATAATCTTGTATTTAGCTTGTCATTACATTTTACATGCTTATTTGTACTTGTTAAAACAATAAAAGTTAGATAAAACTCTCAAGGATCTTGACAATTTAATGCCAATTAAATACTAATTGAAGTAAATAAGAGGAAGGAGGAATTTTACTCAAAAAATTAATCACAATTTTTTTTTGAAAAATAGACAAATTTTCTCTTCCACTTTTATAACAATGCAAGTATCATATTATGATATGTTTCATCAAGTTTAACCACAGTTTAATTTCTTCGATCAGAACTAATTTTGCATTTAAAGTACGATGTAAACGATGTAACTTCCTGTGAAATTATGGACGATAGATATTCTTGAAAAGCGCCTTTGAAGGCAATTTGAATCTCCAAATTTTGCATATTTTTTTCTTTGATCTTTGATACTTGACAGTTTAAATAATTAGACAATTGTCCAATTTAAATAGGTTGAAGAGACATGAATTACCCAATTAGCTCATAAAGCTGTGCTTGAATTTTAACTAATGTTGTAAAAAGTTACCACAGACTGATATTATATTTATAAAGTAGTGGAAACATTATGGACAAGATTTCTCGTGTAAGAAAGTTTATTTTTAACTGTATGTAATTATGAATCATAAATTGTTGCAACAAAGCAATCCTATTTAATTGTATTGTCTTTTTTTAATGTCAATTGCAGTTAAAAATGGACTTCCCATGTACAGCGTTCACTCTGTAATTTATTGGTAGTGGGAGAAAGTTGCATAATGTGAGCTTATTTAATTTTTCTCTGTCAACAACATTTTATATAAAATTAAATTGTACATTACATATTCTAAAATTATATGAATTTTAATTGTACATGCTTGTTTTGTATACCATAATAAATAGGGTAAGGATGAAGACGACGCTGGAGGATTTGATTTTGAAAGATCCCTTGGAACAGACGGAGCACATAAATAATATGACCAAAGAAGATTTAATCGAGTGTCTCAAAGATAATTTACAACATTTAATGGACTGGGATCAACTTTTAGATGACGTGTCTGATGAAAAAATTCAAGAGTACAAGAATATTTTAATTGATGCCTTAAACCACAAAGAAGAAGGTGAAGATGATGATGCAATTAAAGTGGAGAATAGTGAAAAGGAGCAAGAAAAGTCATTGAAATCATCTGCTGTTAATTTACCTGGACCGGAAGTGGAGGATTTAAAACCAATAGTTAATAATGATCTTCAAATAAGCAAAATAATATCATCATCATTAGAAACCAATAAGAATACCGAACAAATTACACTGCCCCCACAACCTGAAATTGTGGATATACCGGATGTTCAAATAATAGAGAATGTTACCGTGCCAAAGACTGATATTCCAATAATTACAGTGTATGACGATGATGATTATGGTGATATGTCGTCAAATGTCCATAGTAAATTTGAAATGGATGACACAGAGATATCTTCATGTGTAGAAAATTATGTAGATGATATCAACCAAAAGATCAAGTCTTGGATAAAAATGGCTGAGCCAGAAGAAGGAGAATTACACAGCATCATTCCTGAAGGAGGAGAAATACCTGAAAATGAAGAGGAGGAAGAATACAACGGTTATGATGATGATTATTTTTCTGACTATAATGACGACGAACACTCAGACACGGATTTAGTTGACGAGGATCTTGATAGGGCTGATGAGTATTGTGTAAGCTCAACAATATTTTTTTATTTAACTAATACTTTTAATTTAATGTGTATGCCTATGTGTATGCATTTACGCAAAGACAAATGATAAAAGTTCAACTTTGATACTTCTATGAAATTAATTGACACAATGGTCACTTTTTGTTTGTTTTTAGGGTGCTGGTTTATTAAACTCTCAAATTCGTCTTCCATGTATAAATGATTCAGATTTTAAAGCTGATTCTTGTTTCATAAAAATGTTCACCGTCAAAAATGGGTCTAACTATGAACGCGATAACTTTCAGGTATTACATATTTTAAAATTTAAGTATACAATATTTATGTATTATCATTTACATGTATGTACATATATAAAGTATCGTTTGGATATTTGATTAATTTGTTACTTTGTTTATAGGTAAAGTGCAATTTGTGTGGGGGAGAATTTATTGCCAATAAACTAGATTTGGGAGTACATGTGAGGGGCTCTACTCATCGGACTAATTTAGCCAATTTATGTACGACATTAAAAGAACAATTTTACACTTTACTTTTAATTTTTATACTTTCGATTGTAGTATCCACTACTTTACATAATAAATTAGAGTTAGAGTATAACAATATACGTGTTATAGAAACTCTAAGCACAAGTACGACATACTTTAGAAATACCGTAACTATTGCTACTTATATCTAGGTACATGCAATTATGATGATGATTATTCAAAGTTTTAATTTGACTCTCATTTTTTTTATGTAGCTCTGAAAATAATTGGCATACAAGCAAACTTGGTGCGTTCACTCGACGTGGATGATGATGAATCATTTATATCATCATCAGAGAGTCAAATAATAATAGAAGTGACACAAGAAGATGATGAACTTCATGCTGGCCAGGAACTTAATGAACAAGAGGAATTTGCCGAAATCATGAGGGAAATAAGACAAGATGAAATGGCAGAGACTCATCCATATGAAAATGCACAAGAATCATCCGAGAGTTCTTTAATATTTGAGGATATTGATAATGAGCTGAATGGAGAAGAGGTGTATCCCAACTATCGTGAAATCATTCAAGTACAGCTTACACAGGATATTAGTGATAAGAAAAGGGAAGATAATAATGGAAGCAAACAACCAAAAACAACAAGTAGAATATTGCCTTTAATGTCTGTGCCTTTACCGGAAGTCCATTCGTCGTCTCGATCCAGTAGAAAAGCATCCTCAAAAGATAAGACTCAAGATGATAATGTATCTTCTTCCAGTCGTTTAAAGTCAAAAATTGTCATCAAAAATGATGCAGCATTGGGAAACTACAAGGACTTAAATATTATTGTTGGAAAAGAAAGAGTAGTATGTTTAAAAGAGAGATCTCGAGTAGAATCCAAGGCGAGGCTGTCACCATCCTTCATGAAGAGGAGAAGATATCAGAGTAATAATGACAAAATATTTTTACTAATTTTTAATTTTTATTAGTCACAAAAAATTATTATGTTATATAAAATGACTAATTTAAAATTAGTATACGTATATACTATACCTATATGACATGATGATATACATGTATGATTCCTGATGGTACTGAAATTTATTTTAATTTTTTGTACAGGTAGAAAATCTCGCTCACAATCGCCCCGTCGTGAAATTAAAAGAAGAAAAAGTAGTTCAAAAGACTCAAAAAGAGAATCGTCTAGTCATACTATTAGAAGAAAAGAGGACAGGAAGGATTTAAGATTAGAATTACCAGCACACAAACACAAATCTACATCTGATAATCATAAAGAAAAAGAAAAGAGTTCAAGTGATTCAAGAAAAAATTCATCCACACCTCAATCTTCATCTTCCAATAGTAAAAATAGTAAAAGTAGGAGAAAAGAGACCAGTCCAAAGGATTCTCCCCGAAGTTCGTCAACACATAAGTCTTCGTCATCTAATCATAAAACAAAACTAAAAGAGAAGAGTTCCAGTGATTCAAAACAGGAATCATCAAGACAAAAATCTTCATCTTCGTCTGTTCATAAAAGTAGGAGGAAAAGTAAAAGTCCAAATAGTTCGAAAAGGAGTTCTGCACAAAAATTATCACCTAATCGTCATAATAGTCGTAGCGAAAAGAGTTCAAAAGAGTCAAAACAAGAATCGTCAAGAGACAAATCTCCTTCCGCTGATCGTCATAAAATTAAAACAGAAAAGAGTCCAAATGAGTCAAAGCGGAGTTCTTCAACACATAAATCATCACCTGGTCGTCAACGTTGTTCTTCTCGTGAAAAAGAAGTGTCAAGCATTAAAAAAGTGCAAGAATTTCCCAGACCAGTTCCACCAATCCCCAATATAAATAAAACTAAAGATGTATGGAAAATGGGGAGATCAAAACAGGAGTCTATTGACATTTTTCAAGTTAAATTAGCCTTACAAGCTAACGGTAAATGGAATGATGATATGGATCTACGTTGGAAGTTAATGGAAAGAGATGAAAAGTCGTAAGTGAAAAATTATATGACAAGATTTTCATACTTTCACTATTATTTTTAGTGTAAGCAATTACAAAAAATATATTTCTTTTTAGATTAAATCATTTATGCAAACGAAAGACAGAAGAAATGGAAAAAAAGCCAGAGGAGCATCCTTTATATGAGACTGAATGGGAAAAATTTTGGAATCGTAGACATAGTCAAATTGTACTTGCTTGTGGAGAGGAGTACGCCGAGTCTTGTGATTATACATCAGAGTGGAAAATTGAATGGAGTATTTTCTCTGCACAACTTGTACGAAAACATTTTGAAGAAAAATTGTAAGTTTTATGACGATACAGTCTTCTGTTTCTAAACTAAAATTTTTTATATATTCCTTACTTGTTTTTGTACAAGTTATATAAATATAACTTTATATATTTATAAAATGATGTATTTTGTATTATAGGCAAGAACTACGAGAAAAGTATGGAATGGATTTGAATACATTGAAGGCTTTGAATGCTCAAAAAGAAGTAGTAGTAGTACCACAACAAATTTCAATTCAACAAAATATAATACCACAACCACATATAATCATTCATCAACGAATAGTTCCTCCACCGCCAATACTTCATCCCAATCGTCATCAACAAGTGCCAAAACAAATAATAGTTCCTCCACCAATACTTCATTCTAATCGTGTCCAACAAGTACTACGAGAAAGAATAGTTCCTCCACCGCCCATACTTTATCCCAATCGTCACCAACAAGTACCACAACAACAACAAATACGTCAACAATTTAACCAGGGTCCTCCAAATTTATATCAGGCTCCACTCTTAAGACCACAGTTGCCCAATTTTGATGGCCCACACCCAAAGTTTTACCCAAACTTGCCTAATCTTCCTCATATAAATTATAATAATCACCAAACTCAAGCTTTTGCGGGTGAACCACTTCACATGACAAATCATCCAGTCAATCCTATTTCTCCTATAATGGATGCTCCAATTCTTATTGCACGTGATCGTCATCGGATGGGCCAATGACCTTTAGATGAAGACATTTTTTCTTCGGTTTAAACGTAATAATTGAACAATATTACATCATGCTCACAATAATTAAGTATGTAGTAAGTACCTTATGTATTTTGGATACTTATGCCACTTGTTACTTATGTCGACTTATGGAAAGAATCTCGTCATAATAAAAACACTATATTATTATGTTTCTTTTTGAATGGCCAAACTAAATATTTGTGTTATTTGTTTACTGGAACTATTATTTTACTCCATATCATACTGTATTATTCATAATTTCATACATCAGAAGAGTAGGTACCAGAGGTGCCCATTTTGACAAAATCCGAGACCCAAACCTACCCAGACCCAGAATCGTAAGACCCGGGCCCAAACCTTTAGTCAGACCCAGACCCAACTATTTTTGACCCAAACCC